>JABUQX010106168.1:17500-25000 GCA_015478945.1 Trachelipus rathkii | reverse complement strand
ATAATATATATAATTAATATAAATATCTAATCATATCAATATATCACCTTGCCACCTAGTATATATATACACCTATAAATTATAATAAAATCCCTGCCTACGCCTCAATATATCAGACTTCACTTAATACTTAATATTGTAATCTATTTTTATTAGAATGATACTATTAATATTTAGTTAATCCATACTTAATATAAAATGATTATACATATGAAATATTAAAAGTAGTATTGGCAAAGCCATTTACCCGAGACACTGTGTTTTGTAAAAATATGTGATATGCATAACAAATATTGTACATCTTCGGATGCGGATATGCCGTGATATCTACTCATATTACCACGTCAGAACCGAGCCCGTTTATATTATAATTACCCGAAATCGAGGATTTACCAAGGGCGCCTGACTGTGACGTTTACGTGACGTAGAAGTGCGGCAACACTGGGCTCTGAAAAACGATGCATGTGTGGACTGTGGCCAGCCCGTCTATAGCATATAGAATCGGTATATAGTCTTTATCACTATGGAAAAGCACATAACTTTATATATTAAATAAGTTATTAATACGCGGTCTATTACAATAAGTTTTAAAAGTCATTATTTACAAGAAAATGAACTGTGATAACGTATGATATTTTGAAAATAATGTAGATGACGTTTAACTACTCTCAACAACAGAAAGAGAAAGGAAGAGTTATGGAACAGACAAGCTATGAAGAACAGTAAAAGTAACATAAGAGATACTTTTTTTTGAGCGAATGATGATGAAGAGTAAAGAGAGAGAAGAATATGACGATGCAGGTTGATGTAGTATAAAAGAAGTAGGTGTAAGAAGAAGGAGTAGCAATGGCATTAATGAAGAGCAGGTCTTGAGGTATATATAATATATTATTATTTAGTTTTGAGTATAGATATGATTTCTACTTTTAAATAAGTTATAATTTCACTTTTAATATAAATTAATATTAAAGAAATATAATATAATAATATAAATTAATAATGATATTGAGTATTATTATTATTCTATGTAAAATTATATATTACATTTATAAATATGATGTTATTTGGCTACTATAATAGCCATGATTAGTAGAATTCTTAGGAGCTAAACATGTGTATCACATTAAATTATTTAACCTAATGAATATATCATAGTACCCTTAGATTTTATATTATAATACTGTTTTTTATAGTTCTAAATTATATAATATAGCGTGATTCGTGATAAGATGCACAAAGTCTATACAGGTTATGCAATAGATGAGTATTCATTAGAAAATTAAAATCAGAGTTAATAGGTATTCACATATGTTATAAAATAAACACACATGATAATATATTTTGACTATAGCTGTTTCAATATACTTCATGACTGGCTTACTGCTTTGATGTATAAACCAGTTGCAAAATAATTAAAAGTAGATATAAACGATTATCATACTAATTATACGTGTAGCCATAGTATCGTTAATTGTAGAGGGGTTGTTTTAAAGTTCATAATAGCTCCTAATTTGAATGCTGAATAAACATATAAAAAATTGGAATAGATAGCCTCATGATCACTACCTAAGTAAAATAGAATTAGGGTTAAAATATATAAGACATCATAGATAACTTATCACCCTTATTTTATAAACACAAGAAGATCATATAGAAAATCTAGTGATCTCTTCAAAATGCATACAACAGAAGGCATCTTATGAGAAGATCACTATATTCACCTGAAGAACCGACCTAAAGTGTCCGCTTACTTTAATTATTAAAAAGAATAGAGCTTCTTATAGATTAATCACAGAAAAAAAAAGTTTTGAATTTCCCAATTTGCATTCTTAGAGAACTATTGATCACTACAAGCTAGAGGTCAGCACATAGAATAAGTCATATCAGGGGAGGAGGATTAGAGAGAGTAGGGATAATTTAGTTACTTTTCAAAAGTATACAAGGTATGCTTAGTGGTTTAAATAGAGTACTGTTACGTTGCCTTGAAAGAGTTAGTATAAAGTTCAATTTCATATTGGTAATATTTAGAAGCACAATTCCTAACTTATTTACCCAGAAAGGAGGCGAGGAGAAAAGAGTCCTCGCTGCCAGAAGAAGTTCCCAAAATTGCCAGTCGTCAAACAGAGGTTGGAATGAGAGTAAAAGATAGCAACATATTATCAATATAAAGAAATCTAGAACAAATTTCACATACAAACTCAATCAGAAATGTAATATGTATATTGGAGTTTGATAACTCTAATTCAAGTCTCAATAAGTACAAATTTAAATAATAGATAGGTCAAATATATAAGGATGCTTTTGAAGCCAAGATGAAGTATGGAAGGTATAACTACATAACATATAGATTTTATTTTATTAATGTATCACAGGTAAGTTAAAGAAATACAAAAGTATATATATTATAGATTAGTATTGTGTTCACACTATAATAAGTTTTTTATCTTAACAAATGTAGAATAATATGAATTATGGCACCGCTGAAATTATGTGAGACAAAAGACAGCTCTGGGGTAATCTTCAGGAAGAAATTTTAAAAATTCAAGAGAAGAATGAAGGTACATTACCAGAGATATTTCTCACTCTATTAAATTAGTATTATAAGTAAATTTAGTTGAAATATTTGTTACTTCTCCATCTCAGATTTTAAATTAAATTAATTTAAACACTACATATATTAGCTTATCATTAGATTCATATGTATAAATTATATAATAATTATAAGAAAAGAATATGAAGTATATATAATAGATAATTATGTAATACTATTAGTACTTTTGTCACATAACAATGTGAGGAGCTAAAATATAGTTGGCATCATAAGGTTAATATAGTTCAGTAAAAATCAATAAGAAATAATAACGTAATGCTGAAAACTACATGAATAAAGTAATATAACCCATATATTAAAAGATAAAAATGAAAAATTTTACCTTGTAAATAACTTATAGCCAATTTAAATAGTGTCAATGGATCAAAATTTGGCAGAAAATATTATATGGAGATTGTCACACTAAGTAATAGTATTAGATATACGCATGAAATAGAGAATAAATAATAAGCCAGATAAAGAAATGCAAAAAATTTAGAAATAAAGATAAATTATATCAAAAGCTAAAATCACATGATAGTATATATACTTTAATGATTATAGCGGTAGATGAAACCTAATAGTATTTTTAAATTTCACGATAAGAAAAATATAAAAAAAAAATTTATCCAAAGATATATTGGGCGCTATCATTATACATTAACGTCAATGTGAATAAAGTTATTTTACAAAACTTTTAATGATAATTATAATATAGTATACATTCAGAATCGAAGGTTGAAATATCATAGCAAAAATGGTCATGAGTAAGACTAATATGTGTTAGGATATATGGATAACAATTGAATTAGAATCAGTTGTAGATAGGAAATAATTATACTCAATTATTTTTGAATGATGTTTGGTATGTTCCTGAATATTAAGAAAAATTTTATTTTACAGAATTGAGGCAGTACTCTAATTAATATATGACATCCAAATACTAAGTTAGAATTATTAATTATCTGTAACTCAAGTGTTATTGTAGTTTTATATGTAGTAGTACAAAAAAAGCCTAATTATATAATGGCTATCGTAAACACTTAAAGGAAGGGCTATTCAAAGTTGCATAATTGAAATAAGCCTAAAATTATCATCCCCATAATATTACTATAGTAAAATATAATTATTCACATTTAGAAGAAAAGTAGTGATTCATATTAATTTAACAAGTTATTTACAATGATAAAGATATGTAGATCATATCAGGATAGATAAACACAATAAGAAAATCTGATCAAAAGAGAACTAAATATTGTATTAACTCTATCACTTGAGATTATATCATAGATAATTTTGAGTATATCACAGGATGTATATACATGGAAAAATGGCATATCTGTCAGAATTTTTTAGAGAATAAAATGATACCAATAATACGTAGTTTGTAAGTCTAAAGGCGTGAGGGGTGAGTTCCATTGCGGAGGATCCAAACGACGTCCAGGTCGAGTATATTATAGAGAAGAGTACTGCTATGAGCTCGAGGAGAGACTATATATAGCTATGAAGGGATAGTGTGCCTGAGAGTAATGATGAATGATCTAGGTTAGGTAACTCACGAGCACCGATTATGAAATTGAGAGATACACACAGGCTGTCACTATGTGGGGAGTATACGATAGCATTGAATACGGACAACGTCAGAGTTTACGCAGTATTACGGGTGCGAGATGCATCACGGGTATCGTGAGGCTCGACTAGTACACGATACCCACAGGCAATCAGACTGAGAGGTATGCACTATATGTACTATATAGCTAGTTACCCGTTATTAACGTCTAATATATATATATTATTATATATATATATATTATATATATAATATATACTTATAAAGTATATATATATATATATATATAAAGTATATATATATATATATATATATATATATATATCTATAATATATATATATACATATATATATATATATACTATATATATATAGTATATAACGTATATATATATATATATATATATATATATAATATATATATATATATATAATAATCTATTATATATATATATATACTATTTAAGAGTTAAAATATATATAATATATATATATATATATATATATATATAGTATATATATATAGTATATCCATATATTATATACTATATTATAGTATAATAATATATATATATATATATCCATATATATATATATATATATGATATATATACTATAACTAATATATACGGTATGATACAAGTATAGTCAAGTTAGACAATTATTATAATAATTATTTATATATAGTATATATATATCCATATAATAACAGTAGTGAGCCTGTGTCATAACAGCCAGTAGGAGTAGTTTGCGAGCGGACTATCATATTACTATAATCAGTAGTTTGTTCAGATGAGACCGCGTCGACTGACTATGGCAATTTGCGATCTGGCGAGAGATTACGACCTATAATTTATAATTAACAGGTCTGAACTCTGATCCACAACCCTGTTTTAAGAAGTTAAACCAAGAATATTTATAGAAAGTTCAAAAATTTTTCAATACAGAGAACGCTTTGGTAAAATTTTGGGCTTATCACAATTCTTAACTCATTCCACAATCACCCTTAGGAAAGAAGTTCCAACTGCCAGCCGTAAAGATGATATTAAGACGTATTATTTCATTAATTTTAATCTAATAATTATTAATTAATTTACTTTTTGATCCATATAAACACCAACTGTAATATGCTTTTTTTGACGCGCGACACCAGCGCGCAGTCATTGCGAGAGATGTCTGCGACTATGTCGCATGTGAGTTCACATGAGTGTCTTTCTGTACTGTCTATATTTATCGCTAGAGCTACTTTGTATGGTTAGTATTCTTGCTGAAGCGAAGAGCCCTCTATAGCGCGGACGTCGGAGGTGGTGACGGAGCAGTAGTAGGTATTCTTCGAATGCACTGATGTAGAGAATTATATATAGCATAAAGAGAGCGTTTTTGACGTCTACTTATCTGAACGAGGATTGAGCTAGCAGGGCGCACTATCTTTGAGTATAGTGGAGCGACGCCATATCTGAGGCATTGGTTCTGTATCACATCCACTATACTTTATTACTAGCATTTATTTTATTATTATAAGTGGAGTATGGTATATATTATATACTATATATATATATACTATAATATATATATACTATATATATATATATTATATATATCATAACTATAAATAATATAGTGTATATATACTAGTATTATATATATATATATATATTATAATATATATTATATATATATATATATATATATATATATATATACATTATATAATATATCATATATATATATATTGAGAGTATATATATACTAATATATACTACTATATAATATATATTATATATATATATATATATAAATATAATAATATTATATATATATATATATATATTTTAATATATATATATATGATATATATATATATATATATATAAATATATAGTATATATATATATATATTATAGTATATATATATGTATAAGTATATACTATATATATATATATATATATACTATATATATATATATATATATATATATATATATACTTAATATATATATATATATAATATATATATATATGTAATATATAATATCCAATATATATATATATATATATAGGAGTATATATGGGTATATATATATATAGTATATAATATATATATATATATATATATATATATATATATAGTATAGTATATATATATTCATATATAATTAATATATAATAGTATTACTATAGTATATATATACTGGGGTCCAATTGCCATGGGTCAATTTCAAGATCGACTATAATTTATAATTAACAGGTCTGACTCTGATCCACAACCCTGTTTTAAAGAAGTTACCAAGAATATTTATAGAAAGTTCAAAATTTTTCAATACAAGAACGTTCTTTGGTAATTTGCTTATCACATTCTTAACTCATTCCACAACCAACCCAGGAGAAGTTCCAAACTGCCAGGCGTAAGATGATATTAAGACGTATTATTCTCATTAATTTATTAATAATTTTAATTATTTTATTTTGACCATATAAACACCAAACTGTAGCTTTTTTGACCTCTAAAACGTCGCATTCAAGTGTTTTTCTATGTCTGTAGTCATTGTTTTTGTATTTTCAATTTTTGAAAATCTATGTTTTTGAGATTTGTCGAAACTCCTCCTAAACTATTTTCGAAATGACTTCAAACTTGAAAAATACAAAGATTGGACTATTATCTAAAAAGTGTAGCAGGGGAATTTTGATATTTGACCCCATATCTGAGCATTGGTCGATTTTCAAAACCTACTATTTTGGGGTTTTGAAATTGAAAAATTGGGATATTTTTTTTCTGTTTATCCGATCTGCATGACATTTTCAGGACCTTTGTAGTCGGGGGGATATGCACATTTCTTACTTAGGTAAATTCTTTGAATATGCAGTAGTTTGGGTTTTTTTCTTTGAACAAATTTTCAATAAAAAAAAAATATGGAAATTTTTTAAAAATTTTCTTTTTGAGTATACCTAAAAATTTTCTTTAAAAAAAAGGGTATCCCGCCCGACTATACAAGCCCTGAAAATTTTATGTTGATCGGATAAGTAGAAAAAAACATATCAATATTTCACTTTCGCGAGCGATTAAATTTTTGAAAAAGTGAAATATTGATATAAATTTTTTCTACTAATCCGATCAACATCAACTTTTCAGGGCTTGTATAGTCGGAAGAGATACATCTTTTTTACTTACATGATTTTTTTGTATACTCAAAAGAAAATTTTTAAAAAATTTCCCAAAATTTTTTTTTGGAAAATTTGTTCCAAGAAAAAATCCCAAACTACTGCATATACAAAGAAATTATCTATGTAAGAAATGTGCATATCCCCCGACTACAAATGTCCTGAAAATTTTATGCAGATC
>JABUQX010106168.1:0-5000 GCA_015478945.1 Trachelipus rathkii | reverse complement strand
AATGACTCAGACGACATATCTGCTATCAAATCCAAATATACAGCACGCACATTTAAGCATGTGTATATGATGATGAACATTTTTTGGGCCTGTGGAGAGCCTTTCACCTTCACCCACCAATGCTTGGTGAAGTCCACTCCTACATGTTGGAAAGGGCGGAATAGTTCCACTTGAGCCCTCGTAAAGTTGGTAAAGCGAGGATATTTAAATGCAAAGTTGTTGTACCTCTTGCATATGATACAGTCAGTAAGAACCCTTTTGATGGTAGCTCTGGCTGCGGTGATCCAAAAACCTCTAAGACGGATGTTTGTCAAAGTGGCTTGAATTCCCAAATGTTTGCACTCATAGTGAGCATTTCTGATGAAAAGAAGAGTGAAATGATGACTTTTTCCCAAGAGGATGGGGTTTAGCACATCAAAATCATAGTAGTTGGATCGAGCAAGTCTTCCCTTGCTTCTTATAAGATGTTGATCATCAAGAAACAAGTTCAGATGATTGACCAGATCAGGTGGTGGTTCGGTCAACGAAGGATTAGCTCTTGCTCTTCTTAGAAAAGCAAGTTCTTTAGGGAAGGACTCTTCCTGCATCCTCCTTAAGCAATACAATCGTGCCATTGATTCACAATCAATGTTTATTTTTCGTGTGATTGCTGAAAACTTAAAAAGAAGAGAGCATACTTTTAATAGAGCGTGAAGATTGGAGAACTTTTCAAACTTGATCACAGGTGGTGGTACAGCTTGATTTGTAGTCAAAAGCACAAGAGAAGGATTGCTTGTGCTATTTTCCCACTCTGTTTCAGGCCAATAAATTGGGGCCGATGACAACCATTCAGGACCTTGTTTCCAAAATGAAAGGGATTTCCCAAATTCAGCAGTTGTCAGACCTCTGGTGAGCAGATCTGCAGGATTTTCTTCAGATCTTACGAAATGAAATTTGGGAATCAATTGCTGATTTTCTCTAAGAGAAGATATCATTTTTTGAATATCCTGAATCCTGAATCCTGTTTTTGACGAAAACGCTCTTGTTCTTTTTTCCTCCTTTAAGAATCCACTGCAAAGTAATTTGCGAATCAGAAAAGATGTTTAAAGTATTGAATTTTGAGTTAGGAAAGCCATCAAGGACCTGAGGTAGACACTTGAAGGCTAGAAACACTGACAAAAGCTCTAAGCATGGTAAAGTCTTTCCTTTTAAAGGGGAAACTTTTCCCTTAGACCAGAGAATGTTTGGTTCTTTGGCTGAAGAGGAAACATAGACCACAAAGCCATAGCAGGTAGAGCTGGCATCACAGAAGATGTGAAGAGACAGGTCGGAACTTTCTGTCTCGAAGCAGGACCTATCGAAAGAGATATCCTTCAATAAGTTTAAGTCAGAACTCAGCTTCCCCCATGAGGTCCTCAACTCCTCGTCAATTTCGTCGTCCCACAACATCTCTTGTTCTCATGTTTTCCGCATGAGAAGTCGGCCTCTGATGGTAACAGGAAGGAACAGGGAAAATGGGTCAAAGACCTTGGCAATTTGAGAGAGAAGCTGACGTTTTGTTTTGGTTGTTAAAGAAATATCAAAGTCACTCAGTCTGATAGAGTCTGAAGCAGTATCGAAAAGATATCCCAGAACCCTTTCTTCCGGATTTTGGTGTGATGATTGTTTTCCCTCAGACTCTAGGAGTGTTCTAAGTTCAGGACTATTTGTGCTCCAAGAGCACAAATCAAAACCACCCTCGCTCATGCGAGTTGTAGTCTGATAAAATATGTCTGTTACAGTGTTGATCGAAGAATGAGAGAAGATAAAGTTGTCCATATAAAAATTGTGCTCCAGTAATGAAGAACAAAGATCAGGTGGATACTTTTTCGCGTGGTGTCGTATAACAGCACCGAGTATATAGGGGCTGACTGCCAGACCAAAAATTATGGATGTATATCGAAAGGTGTTCAGAACACCATTTTCTTCCCAGAAGAAGCAGAACCTATTACGATCCTCCTCCTTCTTCAGTCTAATTTGTAAAAAAGCCTTCGATATATCTGCCAGCACTACATACTTATTGGTTCTAAATTGTAAAAGCAGTCTAAACAAAGAAGCCATCAGATCTAAACCGGGGTAGCAAGCCTGGTTAAGAGATGGACTATTCCCGACCCGAAGGCTGCAGTTGAAGACCGGCCTCACTTTGGTTGTCACCTGCTCGGCAGTCTTCACTACAGGGCGATGGGGTATCCATATGTACTTATGAAAGTCCCTCGGAGACACCTGTATATGCTCGATGATTCCATCGGCCAGATACTGACGAAAAATGTCCCCATAAGTAGACTCGAGGTTTTGTCTTTGAAGGTTTTGCTTTACTCGATGAAGAGCTGCAAGGGCCACTCGGTGGTTTGATGGTACCTCTTTTAGCACATCTTCGTACCACGGAATTTCGACATGATACCTTCCCTCCTCGAATCCTATGCTCTCATGGAATTTGCGATTGAAAATGGTGTCAATGGAGCCTTGGTCGGCTTCCTCGTTGATGCCAATAGATTCCAGTTTGTATAAGTTTTCGAGACCCACGTCCAGGTCTATGTTAGGGTGTGTGTGAAGAAGAGGATCGAAGTAGGAAGGAGATGGATCTATAATAGAGTTGACGACTGTTTCGGGAATTTTATTTATAGACTGACGGAGAGAAGAGGTCAACTTTGATTGTCATGAAGACTCTTCCTCCTTTTGTTCATGAAAAGAATTAAAGTTGAAAATTGTGTCAATTTGAGAAGGTGTCAAAAAACTCTTGACAGGGCCGAAGGGTATGAAACCATGGCAGGACTCAATAGCACTTCCTCTCAAACAGTTGACAACTTTGAAATGTTTCATCAGGTATAATGAATCTATCCCTAGTAGACACTCCACATTTTCTACACTATCTTCATGGCGGCCTTTATAGTAGAAACGATCCGCAATCCTATATTCATTGCGCCTGATGTTATATTCGGCTCCCATTAATCCCCTAACCTCAAATCCGATATTAAGACCAGGATCTATGAGCATGGGAACTTTGAAAAAAGAGTCACAACAGAGATTCAGATATACATAAACGAAGACAAATCAGCTGGTTCCATTTTGAAAATTTTAAAGTTTGTGCTATTTTGATCGGCGGGGGGGGGGGGCTTTAAAGGTGCCCTGAGAGGCTAAACGACCCTATATATAAAGAGCTCCACCTCACAAACCTCAACGACTACCAAATTGGAAGCACAAACTATCACACCACTTTAATTAAAGAGTTAGAAATAGATGTCACGTGACAAAAAGACGAAAGGGGATGGTGTCATTTAAAATGAAGGCAGTATGAGTGAGACCATGCTCACACACACACACACACACATATATATATATATATATATACACCTTAGTGTATATATATATATATATATATATATATATATATATATATATATATATATATATATATATATATATATATATATATATATATATATATATATTATATATATATAAAATAAAACACATACATACATATATATATATAATATATTATATATAATATATCATATATATATTAGGGCTATAGATAAACAAACGCTTATATATATTAAGCGTTATTTATCTTTTAGCCTTTTCAGCTTATTAATTCTTAAATGATAAACTATTCACACTTTTGCATAAATCAACCGTGCTCAATGAGCAATTAGCTATTCTACTGCAAAAGTAAATTATTAAATTTCCCTGAATATATCCGTTAGCAGTAAATGCTTATTGGTTGTACGGGGAAAGGGAATAGTAAGAATAGAAAATTTAGGTAAAGGTTAGTTTGAAACTTTAATTGTAATATAAACAGAAGAAAGTTAAATTTTCTTTCAATTTTTTTTATGTAAGATTAAGTAAGTCAAACATAAAAAATAAATAAATGGTTTTATTCTAAATTGTTATTTTAAATTGTAAAATTGTAAAATTGCAATTACTTAATTGGGAAAACAGCTGAAACTCATTAGCCGAAGGGTTGGTATATCTTGGCAGGATCAACCGGAAATAAGAATACCTTAATAGATGTCTTCTCAATGAAGAAGATAATTGTTCCACAATTCTGTATGAGTAATATAAATACTGGTCTTAATTAATTTATACCTTGTTAAAAGTTTTATTTGCACACCTGATTATCAGAAAGTAAACTTACCATTTTTTGTTTACTGATGAAGACCAATACCGAGTCGAAAGACAATACAACTTTTCTTGAAAGAAAATTTATTCCTTCAACCAGGGTCTCGTATTAGTATTCCCGACCTCTGGCGTACAAATATTTAGTAGATTTTAACGTCATAAAACCTGCCCTTTTAACTTTTTTAGGATCCTTTTTTAATTGCATATATTTAACTGCTCGAAGTGCTGGAAAATTGCTTCGAACAAGAAGATATGGAAAAGGACCTCGTTCTCAATTATATTGCTTTGCGTTATGCAAGCGAAGGATATTTTGCAGGTTGTGGAAGTTTGTTAAATAAACTATAAACTTACGTTTATATATACATTAAAGGTTTAAATATGAAACCCTTAAATTTGAAACCTTGATACCGATACCTTTAATATGAAACCTAGATACCGATACCTTAATACCTTTTATTGTTTAAAGATTATTAAACATACGTTCAATAAATATACAATAAATAATGGTTTAAATAAAAAAGCCTTTAAACTAGATACCGACACCTTTAATATGCAACCTAGTTACCGATACCTTTAACATGAAACCTAGATACCGATACCATTATCATGAAACCTAGATACCGATACCATTATTAAGAAAATTGTCAGAAAAAAAATGATCACAAAATTCTTAGCTTTTTTAAGAATATATTCAGTTTCCACTTTTCACAGAAAAAAGATTTAGTTTTGATAACGACTCGTTCCACAGAAAAAAAGTAGAGAAAAAAAACAAGCTCCGATTCAAACACAGAGTTAGCTTTTTACTTGGTTATATTATTTTTATAATATATATATATATATATATATATATATATATATAT
>JABUQX010106167.1:25000-26711 GCA_015478945.1 Trachelipus rathkii | reverse complement strand
TATATAGGGTACATATAGTTGTTATACATATATATACATATATATTATTATGTTATATATGTTGTTACATACATATTATTATACAGTTATATACAGAAGAAGAATAGCAGTTAGCATATGTTAATAAGAAAGATATATATATTAAGTTATTGCTATACGTACATATACACAAATATATATATATATATATATATATATATATATATATATATATATATATATGGACATTTATAAGATGTTGACTCCGTTTATACGGGGGAAATTTTCGATAAGAAAAACAACGAATTTCGGGCCTTTTCTTTATTGCTGCAATTTCTATTATTTATTAGCGTTATTTGCATTTTTAATTTTTAAGAAATTAACAAAGATTTTTATTATTATTATTATTATTATTATTATTTAATAGGAATTTAATTTTTTTTCTAAGTTCTTTCATTTTTATTATTTGATTTTTGATTATTATTATAATTTATGGGTATTTTTATTTAAAAAAACTCCCCCCCGGACCCGCGAGCTTGCGAGCGGGGCACCCCGCTCCGCGCGGGACTTGGGGATGATATAGAGGGGGGGGCAAAACATAAAATATATAAAAATATCAAATATCAATTTATTATTGTCAAGGTGTTTCTACAAACTTTACGTATACATTCATCAAATTTAAACTGAAATAAATAGCCTAAGCACGGCCTAAGCTACTCATTTTTATAAGACTATAGGTGTGAAGCACAAAAAAATATATGTCAATTTCTTTTTAATTTTTGTTTATATTAATTAAATTACATTTGAAAATCCAGTATTTACTAATGTATTTAACCTCAAATCATTGAAATTACGTTACATTTTTTATTGATTTTCGTTCCTGGAGTCAACATCTTATAAATAGCCTATATATATATATATATATATATATATATATATATATATATATATATATATATATATATATATATTTATATATAAAGAAGTATATGAGTTATATATATATATATATATATATATATATATATATATATATATATATATATATATATATATATATATATTCTTTTATCATCACCCTCTTCTCTGCCCCAAGACTTGGGGGTAAGGTGCAGTAACAAGCACCGGAAACAGAAATGTTACTCTGTAGTAGAAGAATATGAAGCAAGTCAAAAAAAAAGCCTTACCGCCCCCTTATACCTTTTAGTGAGAACTCTCGTCGCAGTCAGAAAATCCAATCTCTAGCTTCACGGAACAGCGATGACCACCATGGTAAATCGTCAGTGTAAGGGCTCCTTCCTTGGCCCAGGTGGGCCACAACCACGCCCCCATACAAAACCGCCATTCACCCTATTATGCACCTTTCTTCTCGCCTCTACCAAACTCACATTTCTCCTCCAGGCATCGCTCACTGACTCAATCCACTTTTCTTCGGTCTCCCAGCCGGTCGATTCCTAACACACTCACCACTATACATCCTTTCCACATGACCAAACCATCTCTTCAACGTATTTTAATTTTTTTTTTTCTCTCATTTACCCTCTTCACACCCACATAAATCTCTAATAGGGTTCATTCCTTATTTATCAACACTCCTTTTTCACACCTGCATCACGCCCCTAAGATTGTACATCTGAACACATTGAACTTTAGACCATACCTCTTATTCCACACCATAGTCTCACTACTATACATTAACACAGGTAACAACATACCGTCATGTAAGACCCTA
>JABUQX010106167.1:0-15000 GCA_015478945.1 Trachelipus rathkii | reverse complement strand
CGTCTTCACAGTGTTTAAAATTTGATTTTTATTATTTTGGCACTTTAACTTTTAAATTTAGGTTTTAATGTTAAATCAATTTTATTTACTTTTTTTTTTATTCGCGAATTTATAGGGGTGCAAGTGAGCGTTAGTGTTTTTAACTTTAGGATTTTTCATATTTTTACATATTTACTGTAAATACGATTTTAGCTTTTTAGCATTTACGGTTTTAAATTTAGGTTTTAGACGTGTGAATAATTTTAACCTGATTCACGTCGTTGTCTGTTTTATTTTTTTTATGTTTGTCTGTTTGTTTTGTGGTTTTTGATGTGCTATGCAAGATGGCGATTTGCACGACGCGGGCTACTATCGACTTTGCTAACGCATCCGTGGCTTGCAATCGAGAGCGTGGGCAATCCGTGGGGAATACCACCTTCTCTACTCTAATTCCTAACCTTTTGCCTGTCTGAGACCCAGATGGCTAGGAATCATCTCTAACTCGTTTAATATGTCCAACATATACTTATGTCATAATTTCGATCCTAAAGTTGTGGAGGTATGTGTCCTATGTTCCAACTAAACACTCCGTAACACGCTCGAGAACATCTCGAATCTCCTAACTCGATGTTCTGCGGCTTAAAAAATCTTTCTTCCTTCTACTTACAATAATCTTTGTGCTTCTGCTACTGTTCTCCTAACAGAACAGATATTTTCACGCCTTTATTTTTAAATACCTTACTACTTCTCACGAGACTGTTTACATCTTCTCATCCAAATACTGAGGCTCCTCTATTTAGGGGATTTCAATGCACACAACACTGAATGGTTGGTTCCTCTCATACGTGATTTAGGTGGGGAGGAGCCCGAATCATTTAGCATTCTTCAACGATCTGGAGCAACTAATTAAAAGAACCCACACACATCGCATCGTCCCAACCAATTCGTTGAACACACGTGGACCCTATGGTTTCACCACTAGTCCTTCTCTCTATAAAATACACCACCTTCGCTCCTATGGTAAATCTGCCAACAACCTTATATCTCTTAATTTTAAAACTTTCCTCCAACAGCTCCATCCTGCCCTACGCGTTTTTTCTGCACTTTGATCGGGCCGATTGGGGCCTTGCGTTGCTTCTACGCTAAACTATAATTGGAGTGACTGCTTGTCCTCTGGGGACGCTTCAACTTCTGCCGATAAGCTGGGGATGCTGTAATCGTTGATGGGATGGGTAGGTTTATTCCTTCTTCGACTAAATCTTTCTGCTTCCTCATAATCCTGGTTCGACGTGCTTGTTCTCGGCCATCAGGCGTAGAGACGTGCGTATCGGCAGTGGGAAAAATTCTCGTTCTCCTATCACTCTTGCTAAGTTCATTCTGCTAGAAATCGTTGGAAGGATACTCTTCGACGAGCAAAGCGGGCATTCATCAAACGAAAGTGTCCCTACTTTCTCCAGCTTACTATAATCTCTTCCGCCAACCCTCCTTGGTTCTCCTATGCACAAAATCTTTTTCTGGCCCCTCTTTGCCAAAAACATTCTTCTAACAACTTTGTAAATCTGTCTATCTTCTCCATCCTCTAGTGAGTGCGCTTCACATGCTGGTCTGTTGCTAAATTCTCCAAACTGAAAAGACCTCAAATCCCCTTCTTCGGCCTCCTATTTTCCTCAACTCAACCCTGGACGATTCTGGGATTCCTCTTCCTCTCCCTTCTTCTCCTCTCAGTGTGTCCTATGCCTTTGCCTGTGATTTACATTCGATCGGGCTAACTTCATTGGGGCTCCGAAATCTTACGAAACGTTAGGAAGGCGGGTGGGCCCGGATTGGCATTCCTCCGAGTTTTGAGCGGAATGTGCTCCGTGCTATGCCCCGCCCCCCTCGCTTCAACTTATATTCTCTATGTTCAATACTAGCACTTTCCCTCAGTGTGGAAGCACGCACATGTCCACCTGATTCCTAAGAAGGGAAGCCGCTCTGATCCTCTAAACATATCGCCCTATAGCTTCCTTACTTGTATTCTATCGTAAGATATCTTTGAAACCTCTTTCTCAACTACTTCATTTCTTAGATCATCCTGGAATCTCATTCAACTTCTTTTCCTTACTGCCCAGTTACGGCTTTCGCGCGTCGAGGTCTACTGGCGATATACTTTCTTATCTCACTGATTTATGGTTTTCCCGCCCTTAGAACTACGGGAGACTTGCGTGTGGTGGCGCTTGACTATCCAAAGCATTTACCGGCGTATTTGCACGCGTCCACTGCTCCTCCAAGCTCCCCTCCTGGGTTTCCTCCTTCTCTTTGCTTACTTCTGTCTAGCTTTCTTCAAATCGCTCAATATAGCTGTTGTTGATGGGGCGACTTCTTCTTCCTTTTCTGTCAATAGTTGGTGTTTCCTCAGGGTTCTGTCTTATCTCCTACTTTATTGTCCTACTTTTCATAATGATCTTCTCACCTGCACTTCTACCTCTTATCCATGCATATGCCGATGACTCGACCCTTTCATTCTTCAACTCATTTCCAATTCTGCTCCTTCTTTACTTTAGAATTGCCTCCGTCTTAATATTTCCGATTCTATTCTCGCTGATCTGGATAGAATTTCCGGGTGGGGTCGTCTGAACCTTGTGAAATTCAATTCTTTAAAAACTCAACTTCTACAAATCTCCCTCTCTAAGACACCTTCTAACTTTCCTATCTCTTTCGACGGTTCTCTCGTCTCTCCTGTCGACAATATAAACATCCTTGGCCTTAAAATAAACAAAAAAATGTCTTGGAAACCTCACATCACAACGGTTGCTAAGGCGGCCTCAAGGAAGCTGGGAGTTCTGTTTAGACTGCGAGACTTTTTTTTCCTCTTCACAGTTACTCCAGTTATACAAGGGCCTATCAAATCCGCCCTTGATATGGAGTACTGCTCTCATATCTGGGGGGGCCTCAGGTTTCACATGGCTTTTGGATAGGGTCGAATCAAAAGCAAAAAGGACTTTTCACGGCGCGTGTTGGTCTTTATCACTGTGACCCTCTATCTTATGCGTGCGCGATGTTGGTGCTTTATCTCTTTTCTATAGGTACCGTAGCGCAAGTGCTCGAGAGGGAACTTTCCACTCGCGTGTCACCACTTTTAAGACGCCTCGTAAGCACAAGGGGCGTGCTGTGGCGGCACATGATGTTTTGTGTTGATATCAGGCAACTCCAGACTAGCTGTCGCCTGCGGTGCGCCCCATCCTTCTTCCTGCCACTCTGTTCTGTGGAATTGCTCTTCCATCTTCTGTGTTTCCTTTTTAAAGCAATTTAATTCCCTCAACTTTAAAAAGCCCGCATCTGTTGCCTCAATCTGCGTAGTTTGTGTTAGTTGAATTTTTGTTGTTTTTAACACCCCCTCCTTGAATAGGGCATTGCCCGTGAGCGTGGTGATAACCGTAAAAAAAAAAAAAAAAAAATTTTAATATATATATATATATATAATATATTAAATATATATATATATATATATATATAATATATAATATATACTTATATTATATATATATTATAATATATATATATAAATATATTATATATATATATAATATATATATATAATATTATATAATATATATATATATATTATATATATATATATATATATATATATATACTATATATATATATATAAATATATATAAATATATATATATATATAATATATATATATAATTATATATATAATATAATATATATATATATATATATATATATATATATAATATATATATATATAATATATAATATTTGCTTTCTTTATATATATTTATATATATATATATATATATATATATATATATATATTTATATTTTTTTTTTTTTATTTATTTATTTTTTTTTTATTTTCTTTATTATTTATTAATTGTTTTTATTATTTATTGTATTTATTTATTTTTATTTAATTTATAATTTTTTTCAGGGATGGCACGAAAAAAATCAAATTAAAAAAATCAATTGAGTTTTTTACTTGATTTTTTTTATAAATAAATCATGATTTTTTTGATTTTATTGATTTTTTGATTTTTTTGATATTTTCATATTTTTTTTTATTATTTTTTATTTTTTTGTACATTTAAGTAATTTAACTTCAATAGAAATAAAAAATTAAAATAAAACTATATGAATTATGAAGTTTTTAATATATTTTTTTCAATTTTCAACAAACTATTGGCATTGTAACCCGTAAGTCTGTAACATTCTTTAGTGCTGCTTTTTCATTGTTTCCATTGTAAGATTTTGAACACAGAGCTAGGGCCTATTGTTAAAAATTCAAAATTGATGCCAGATGCAGACTAATTATATATATTGTTTTTGTATAATGTCGTATAATAAATATGTTAGGCCAGTATTTGAATATTGTCTACAATTTTAGAGACCCTTATTAAAAAAGGCAATATGTTGAAGAGGGCGCAACGTAAAATAACGAGGGTAGATTTTTGGCTTTCAGGATAAGAATAGGCGTGAGGACAGTTAGATAGCCCATGCGGCTTCGTAAATATATTATATTTTTATTTATTAATGGGTTGACTGGACATTTTCTAGAGGGGCCAATGAAGCTTCTTAATTATTAATTTTTATTGCGTTGACTGGGACAGTCTAAAAAAGGACATGCGGCTTCTCAAATATATTCTTATTTATTATGAGTTGACTGGACATTCTAGAGGGGCAATGCGGTATTCTTAATTATTATTTTTAATATTAATTATATATATTATTATTGGTTGACTGGGACAGTCTATGATATACTTATGCTGCTTCCTAAGTATTATTCTTATTTATTATTTATTATGGGTTGACTGGGACATTCTAGAGGGGCCAATGTGGCTTCTTAATTATTAATTTTTATTGGTTGACTGGGACAGTCTAAAAGGACCATACGGCTTCTTGTTATTATTCTTATTTATTATGGGTTGACTGGGACATTCCTAGAGGGGTCAATGCTAGTAGTAGTAATTATTACTAGAATAATAATTAGGAAGCTGCATTGACCTCTCTAGAATGTCCCAGTCAACCCATAATAAATAGGAATAATACAAGAAGCCGCATGGTCCTTTTTAAACTGTCCCAGTCAACCAATAAAAATTAATAATTAAGAAGCAGCATTGGCCCCTCTAGAATATCCCAGTAAACACATAATAAATAATAAATAAGAATAATACTTAAGAAGCCGTATGGGCCTATCAAGACTGTCCCAGTCAACCAATAATAATTAATAAATAAAAATAATAATTAAGCCACATGGATCCCTCTAGAATGTCCCAGTCAACTCATTATAAATAAGAATAATACTTAAGAAGCCGCATGGTCCTTTTTAGACTGTCCCAGTCGACCAATAAAAATTAATAATTTAGAAGCCGCATTGGCCCCTTTAGAATGTCCCGGTCAACCCATAAAAATTAAGAATTAGGAATAATTTTTAATAATAATTAATGTAATTAATGAATATCATTTATAATTAAGAAGCCAATGGGCCTACCTACACTGTCCCAGTCAACCAACAATAATATAATAATTAAGAATAATATTTAAAAGTCGCATTGGCCCTCTAGAATGTCCCAGTCAATCATAATAATTAAAAATAAGAATATAATCAGAAGCCGCATGGGCCTATCTGTGACTGTCCCAGTCAACCCATAATAATTAATAATTAAGAATAATTTATTCTTAATCAGGGTTGGGGATTTTTTTGATTTTTTTAGAAAAAAATCAAAAATTGATTTTTTTGATTTTATTGATTTTTTGATTTTTTTGATTTTTTTGATTTTTTCAGGTTCGTGACGTCACGCGAATATATATATATATATATATATATATAATATATTATAATATATATATATATAACTATATATATATATCAATATATATAGGATATATATATTAGATTATATATTTATATTATAATATATATATATAATATAATATATTATATATAATATAATAATAAATATATATATATATATATATATATATATATTATATTAAGAAGAAGAATCAATCTAAAGTGTTTCTTCAGCCCATAAAAAAATTAAGAATTTAAGAAAATTTTTTTTAATATAATCAATGTAATTAATGAATATTAATTATAAATTAAGAATAATTTTTAATACTACCTACACTGTCCCAGTCAACAACAATAATTAATAATTAAGAATAATAATTAAAAAGCCGCATTGCCCCTCTAGAAATGTCCCAGTCAATCCATTAAAATCAGGGATGGCAACTTTTTGCTGATTTTGTTTGATTTTTTAAAAAAATCAACGTTTGATTTTTTGATTTTTTATTATTTTTTTTATTTTTTCGATTTGGAAACGTCACGCGATATATAATTTGTAACTTGCAAATTACTATTTCACGTGACGTTACGAATCCAAAAAATCAAAATATCAAAAAAATCAAAAATAATCACAAATTGATTTTTTTTTAAAAAAATCAAAAAATCACCCAAAATTGCCATCCCTGATTAAAATTAAAAGAATAAAATCAAAGCCGCATGGGCCCCAACTAGACTGTCCCAGTCACCCAAATAATTAATAATTAAGAATTAATAATTAGAAACTGCATTAAACCCCTCTAGAGATGCTCCCAGTCAACCCATAATTTATAAGGAATAATACTTAAGAAGCCGCATGGTCCTATTTAGACTTTTCCAGTCAATCAATAAAAATTAATAATTAAGAAAGCCGCATTGGCCCTTCTAGAATGGTCCCAGTCAACCCATAATACATAAATTAAATAAGTAATACTTAAGAAGCCGTATGGGCCTATCAGAAAGTCCCAGTCAACAAATAGTTAATAATTAAAAATAAAATAAGAATAAAAGCATTGGCCCCTCTAGATGTCCCAGTCAAACTCATAATAAATAAGAATCTAAAACTTAAGAAGACTGTCCCAGTAAAAATAAAAATTGAATTAAATAATTATAAATAAGAATAAACTTTAGGGAAGCCGCACAGTCCTTTTTAGACTGTCCCAGTCGGAGCCAATAAAAATTAATAATTGAGTAGCCGCATTGGCCACTCTAGAATATCCAGTCAACCATAATACATAATAAATAAGAATGATTTAAAGAAGCAGCATGGGTCTATCTAGACTGTCCCAGTTCAACCAATAATAATAATAATTAATATAATAATTTAAGAAGCCACATTGGCCTATTCCTCTAGGATGTCCCAGTCAACTCATAATTAAATAAGATAGATATTAAGAAGTCGCATGGTCTGTTTTAGACTGCTGCGCCAGTCCACGAAGAAAAATTGATGAATTGAAAAGCCGCATGGCCCCTCTCTAGAGGACGTTCAGCTCAACCCATAAAATTAAGAACTAAGAAGAATTTTTTTTAAATAATATTAATGAATAAGTGGAAGTGGTATTTAATAATTAAGAAGCCAGCATGGGCCTACCTAGACTGTTCCAGTCAACCCAACAAAAATTAATAAATAAGAATAATATTTAGGAAGCCGGCATGGGCCTAATCATAGGGACTTGTCCCAGTTCCAAACCCATAAAACAATTGTAAATTAAGAATAAAACTTATTCTTAATTAGTGGTAAGTTGATTATGGGTTGACTGCGGACATTCTAGATAGGCCCATATGCGGCTTCTGAATTATTATTCTTATTTATTAATTATTATGAATTGACTGGGACATTCTAGAGGTTGGAAAATGCGACTTTTTAATTTATTATTTCTTAATTATTAATAGATTGTTGCAAATTATGATTAGGTTGATGGGACAGTTTCTAGGCAAGGGTCCCATATGGCTTCTTAATTATAAATAATTTTCATTAATTACGAGTGAGTATTATAAAAATATTTTAATTCTATAATTTTTATGATTTGACTGGGACATTCTAGAGGGCTCAATGCGGCTACTCCAATTAATCTCAATTTTTTATTGTTCGACTGGACAGCTAAAAAGAACCATTGTGCCTTCCTAAGTATTATTTTATTTATAATGAGTTGACTGGGACATTCAGAGGGATCCTTCTGGCTTAATTATTATTTTTAATTTATTAATTATTATTGCTTGACTGGGACAGTCAAGATAGGCCCATGCGGGATGCTTAGATAGCAGAAGTATAAAAGTATATTTTCTTAAATAGATTGAAGTGTATTATGGAGTTGATGGGTACATTCTAAGGCTAAAGCTTCCAATTTGCAAGGTTCTTGCTTATAAGGTATAAGAAATAATTAATACTTTAAATGTGGTTTGACTAGGGACAGTCTAAATAAGGACCATGCGTCTTAACTGGTATTCTACTTTATTATTGAGTTGGACTTGTGAGACTTCTAGAGGGTCAGTGACGGATCTATCTATAAATTATTATTTTTAATTATTAATATTATGGTTGGTTGACTGGGGGACAGGTCTAGACATAGGGCCATACGTTTGCTTCTTTAAGTATTTTATGTATTCATAAATTATTAATTTATTTTTTTATATTTTATGTATATTTTATTATGGGGTATTGACTTAGGGACATTCGAGAGGGGCCAAAAAAAGCTTAATTTATTAATTATTATTGTGAGTTGACTGGGACAGGTCTAGATAGAGCCAATACGGTTACGTCTTAAGTTAGTATATACTCATATTATATTTAATTATGGGTTGCTGGACATTCGAGAGGGGCCAATGGCGGCTTTCTTAAGATCATTAATTTTTATTGAAGTTTGATGGGACTGTCCTCACAATGTAGGACCATGCAGTCTCTTAAGTATTATTCTTATTTACTTATGCGGTTGCTTGCGGAACATCCTAGAAGGGGTTAATGCTAGCTTCTATAATTACATTCTGGATGATAATTAATTTAAGAAAAGCTGCATGATTAACCTCCTACTAGTAATATTTTTTGGTTATTCCCCTTTTTCCCATAGTGAAATCAACCCAACTTAAAATAAATAAGGAATAATACTAGAAGCCGCATTGGGTCCTATTTAGAGACTGTCCCAGTCAAACCAATAAAAAAAAATAAATAATTATTAAGAAGCTGCATTGGCCTATCTAGAATGTATAAATAAAAATAAATAAGTATAAAAATAAATATTAATGAATCAATATTTTAGAAGCCGCATAGGCCTATCGAGACTGTCCTTCCTCAGTGTCAACCAATAATAATAATAAATAAAATTAATAATTAAAAATAATAATTAAGAAACTCATACATTGTCGCCTCTAGAATGTACCCAGCTAACTATAATTATAAGAAAATACTTAGAAGCCGCTATGCGTACCCTTTATTAGATCTATAGTCCCAGTCAACCATTAAATAAATTAATAATTAAAGAAGAAGCCGCATTGGCCCTCTACTAGAATGTCCCAGTTAACTCATAATAAAATAGTCAAATGATAAATAGATAATATTTAAGAAGCACATGTGTCCTATCTAGCTTGTTACCAGCGTCATCGATTCAATTCAATAGTCAATAATATTAATATATTAAAATAATAATTAAGAAGCCGCATTGACCCTCTCTAGAATGTCCCAGTCAAATCTCAATAATTAAATAAGAATAATACTTTAAGAAGTCACATGGTCCTTTTTAGGACTGTCCCAGTCATACCAATAAAAAATATATAAAAATTAAGAAAGCCGCAATATGGCCCCTCTTAGAATTAATTCCAGTATCTTAAACCCATTAATAAATAATAAATAAGATATAATACTTAAAGAAGCCGCATGGGCCTATCTAGACAACTTCGCGCCTATTAGAACTATCAGAGCCCAACAATTTAAACCATTAATGCTTTTCTCGAGCTTATCTCGTCTTTTATTTGTATAATTAAAAAAAGAAGCGTTATAGGTAACTAAAGATATGCTTAAAGACATATGTTCAAATACTTGACTCTTAACATAATCGTATTATACGACATTATATATACAAAAATAATTATTTATAATTTAGAGTCTGCATCTTAGCTATATTTTCATATTTTATCCCTTTAGTAACCCTAGCTTAATCTATCTGGTTCTTAAAAATCTACAATGGAAAACGATTAAAACTGAAACTGCACAGCACTGAATAGAAAATGTTTACAGACGTTACGAGGGTGTCTTACAATGTCAATATTGTTTGTTGTAAAATTGGAATAATAATAATTTATAAAAAAACTTCATCAAATATATATAGTAGTTTTCTTGAATTGTCGAAATTTGGCTAATGTGAAGCTTCAAAAAAGTCATAAAATTGAGAAAAAAAATTAAATTCTTGTAATAAAATTAATATAATCATTAACATCACACTCTTTTCTCATATAAAATACAAATCGACAAAGACTGAATATCAACAGTACTAATTAATATTCTAGAGATAAACAAATCATAATTAGCATTTTAATTTCATTTGATTTTTTATTCATGGCATATTCTATTGTTTAACAATTTCAATTATGGCATTATTGACTGGGACAGATTCGTTATGAATCCCTTTAAAGGCCCCTATGTTTCTGTTACGCTGTTAACTGAATTGAGTGTATTTCCTAATATTTTGATTAATATTTTGTTGTGTTGATCTGGACACTCTAGATTAAAAAGAAGTTAAAGTCTTTAATATTATACCAATATTAATAAATACTATTACATTTAATTACTCACATTAATTATGATTCTTAAAAAAATTTAATTATTTATGGGTTGTGATAGGGACATACGTGAAGAGTTCAAATGGTTAAGAAAAACAGGTGACTAATGCCAATCTCTAAATTTCTCTAGTTCATAGTCGCTTCTCATAAATTATTAATTCTTATTTAGGTGTTACTGGGAAAGTTAAAAAAAAAATTACAATGGCGGCTTATCTATATATTATTGTTAATTTATTTGTATTTCATAATGTATAATTTATTATTAAAAAGATATTAAGGCTACGGTTGCAGTGGATGCGTGTTTAATGTGTTAACAGGGCCTGGCATTCTGTCATAATATAAATTAAGGAAATCTTATAATATTTTCAAATTATTAATTATATGTGATTGTATTGCGGACAGCGCTAAATAAGTTCTAGATTCCTAAATAGGCCCATTGTACTGCTCGTATTAAGGTATTTATGTGTTTATGATATATTATTATGGGATTGACTGGGACATTACCGTAGAGGCCAATGTGGCTTCTTAATTTATTAATTTTTTTTGGGTTGACTGGGAAAGTCGTAAAAAGGACCATGATATTTAGTAGCGTGTCTTATTGAATTAAGTATTTTAGGTGCTGTTCTTAGGGTGGTATGAGTTTGGGACTGGGACATTCTAGAGGTGTCAATGAGGTTTAATTAAATAATTATTTATAATTATTAATATTATTGGTTGACTGGAGACAGTCGTAGATAGGCCACATACGTCTCTCTTAAAGTATTTATTCTTATTTATATAAATTTATTATTGGGTTGACTGGACATTCTAGGTCGAGTGGTTACTCGGCTGCGCTTTAAATCATTTAATTTTTATGATTGACAGGAAACAGGTACATAGAAAATATACCATATGTACGGCTTCTATTTACAGTACTGTGTTCGTGTTATGGTAATATTTTTGGGTTAACTGGGACATTCGTGAGAGGGGTGAGGTCTATGCTACGCTTATATAAATATTTATTCTTAATTATAATTATTATGTGGTGGTATGTCTGTAATCTCACACCCACCAACGTACTTATAGGGTCCATGCGGCTTCTAAATTATATTCTTATTTATTAATTATAATGGGATTGAACTGTGGTACATTCTATATGTAAACAATAATTTTGCTTTTTAATTATATTTATTCTTAATTAGATTAAATTATTGCTTGGATAGTGTACTGGACAGTTTTAAGTAGGCCACATGCTGGAATATAATGTGTGAGATATATTTAATAACTATTCCAATTATAATGTAACAATTAAATATATTATTAAAAAAATAATCTCTATAATGATTTATTAAATATTTTTTATGGTTTGTATATGGTGACACTCCTAGATGGATTTCAATTGTACCCGTCGGGCAAGTAACTGCTCATCTGTGCAATATATATATTCAATTAACATATATTATAATTATATATAAGATTATAACCATATATAGCCGTATAATTATTATATTTATAGTATACTTATTCGGTGTGAGTATGATAATATATTTATATATTAGTTATATTAATATATAATTATATATATATACTATTATTATATATATATATTATTAATTGATTATATATTATATATATATATTGATTTTATATATATATATATATATATATTATATATATCATACTATTCATACTACTTTATATATATTGACAAGATATATATGATTATAATATATAATATAAAACAGAGATATATATAATAAACATATAAAAATTAATTAAATAATATTAGATAAAATATTATGTTTAATGATTATTATATTATTAGGATTATATAATATTATATATATATTATTATATATAATAATATTATTATTATATATTATAATTTATATATTATATATATATAACTATATATATATATATATATATATACTATTTTCCTCTTTTCTATTTTTCCCATATTTATCTGGTCTACAAATAAAACTAAAATATCAAAATAAATATCTCAATTAAATAATTTAAATAAAAATAATCAAAAATTGAGTTATTTTTTTCTAAAAAACTAATCATCTAATGAATTAAATCCCCAACCCTGATTTTTTTCGGTGTTGTATTTTAGATAATTTATTATTTTTGTTATATTATATTTCCTTATTTTTATTTATTTATATATTTATTATATAGTTTTTATGTACATTGTTATTATTTAATTATAAATTTATAAATTTAAATAATATATTATTCTTTATTGTTTGTTATTATTATTTATTTATTATTATGAATTTTATGATTGTTAATTTATTTATTTATTTAATTTTTTATTAATTCTTAATTTTATTTTATTATAATTTCAAATATTTTTTTTTATTTAATTAATTTATTTTAATTTTATTATTTATAAATTATTTATTTTTATTTTGTTATTACATATTTTTTATTTTAGTTTCTGAATAATTATTTTGTAATTATTTTTTATGGTTGTGAATGTATTTGGGAATTAAAACTTGCTACTTTC
Organism: Trachelipus rathkii; assembly: GCA_015478945.1. NCBI lineage: Eukaryota > Metazoa > Arthropoda > Malacostraca > Isopoda > Trachelipodidae > Trachelipus > Trachelipus rathkii. Next base: position 1,927 of record JABUQX010106167.1, on the reverse strand, counting down.
GGATTTTATTATTATTTTTTAAATATTATTCTTTTAAGGATTGAGTGATATGATTGGTCAGGTATGATGTAGATTAAAATTTAGTGTATCTATTTATGTTTTTTGTTTAATTTTTTTAGTTATCTGTTTATTTTATTTATTTATTATATATTATCATTTATTTATTTTATTATAATTTATTTTATATTATTTATTTAATTTGTATTATATTTATTTAATTAATTTATTTATTTTTGAGTTTTTTATTATATCTACACTTTCTCATTTATATTTATTATAATTTATTTTATATGATTTATTATTTATATATATTATATTATAATTATTTAATAATTTTAATTTAATTTGTTTTGATTTATTTATTAAATTTTATTTATAACTGATGCAAGCAGGGTTGGATTTTTGACTCTTTCTCTCTTTAGAAAAAATCATTTTCGGGAATATTCCACTTTGAATATATTATTGATTATTTCGAGAATTTTTCCTAACTTTTTTTGAATTTTTGTATTTTTAGATTCGTGACGTCATGCCGAAATATCTATATATATATATATATTATATATATATTATTATATTATATAATATATATATATATATATTATATAATAAATTAATGACATATTTGACTATAATATATGTAGGTTATTTGAGATATATATATCTTACTCAGACGTGAGTGAGCAATATATAATAGAATTAATGTATACCTATGGATAAAATATATTATAAAGTATTTATAATATAATATATATGTATTATATTATTATATTATTGATATTTAAATTTATAGTGCTACATCCCCTAAAAAAACTGTATGTGAGAGTAAATATGTGTATTAGTATATAAATAAATTCATTATATCATATATATAAATATATATCTATATATATATAATATATATATCATATATAATATATATTATATCCTTTATATATATATATAATAGTATATAAACAGACAGTGAAGAGGTGATTGCAGATATCCAATTCTTTACGCAAAGGGTGAATCCCATCTCTCACAAAAATTTAAGAATTTAAGAACCTACTCTTTTATAATAATTAAAGATTAAATAAAGAATAGCAATTATAATTAAGAAGGCAACATGGGTGCCTAAGGCTAGACTGTCCCAGTAAACCAACAATAATTAATAATTTAAGAATAATAATAGGAAGAAGCCACCAAAACTCCAATCTAGAGGGTGTACCTCATTCAATCACAAAAAATTAATAAGAATTAGAGAAATCAATTTTTTAATAAATTAATGTAATAAAGAATAACAATTATAATTAAGAAGCCACATGGGCCTACCTAGACTGTCCCAGTCAACCAACAATAATTAATAATTAAGAATAATAATCAAATCAAAATAAGCCGCATTTTTGCATAGGCCTACTACAAAGAAGGTGTTCTTTTCAAGTGTCAATCCATGTGATAATTAATAATATATAAATAAATAATTGCGAGCAATCACATGGAGCCCTATCTTAGGACTGTCTCAGTCAACCCATTAATAAATTAATAATACGAATTAAGAAGCTGACTTAACCCTCTAGGAATGTCCCATTCAACCCATAAATATTAAGAATTAAGAATAATTTTAAAAGCAGTGGTACCTACTTTAGACTTCCCAGTCAACAATAAAAATTAATAATTAAGAAGCCGCACTCTAGAATCTCTTAGTCAACCCATAATAAATAATAAATAAGAATAATACTTAAGAAGCATCATTAGCGTATCTAGATTGTCCCAGTCAAAATATAATTTATAATTAAAAAGGAACTACATCTAAGAAGCCACACTTGATCCCTCTTAGGAAATGTCCAGATCAACTACATAATGATATAAGAAATTACTTAAGAGCGCTATGTCCTTTTTGAGGCCACTGACCCAAGTCAACAATAAAAAATAATACTTGAGAAAGCCGCAA
>JABUQX010106166.1:10000-19603 GCA_015478945.1 Trachelipus rathkii | reverse complement strand
TCACAAACGTAAGGAATTTCCTAAATTCTGTTAAGTTTGCTATTTCATTAGAGGACATATAGAATATGAGAGACAGTAAAAAAGCCACCATGGGCCTAGTCGAGACTGTCCCAGTCAATCCCACTACCCAAAACATGCTCATGCAAATCCCCAAAGCACCCTAGGGCTTGTCATTTTGTTGTAACTACAAATCCACCAATTTGGCTTAGTCAAAACTAACGATATATAAAATGATACCCCAAACCATCCACATGCATTAATAACTAAGTTATGGTCACACATGCCATCTAACTATAACTATATCACAACTAAAAACCCGCCAATTTGGCTTCGTCAATGTATTATATGATTCCCAACTAGAGATGTAAGTGAATAAAAAACGACCGTTTTTTATTAAAAAAAAACGTGTTTTTATTAAAAAAAAACATTGATGAATAAAAACAAATTGATTTTCTGTTTTTTATATTTACCATAGAAAAATATATTTCTTACTTTAATGTTTATTCTTCATTATTTCATTAAATTTCATTAATTAATAAAGAATTATAAACAGTTTTTTGCCTATATAATTATACTGTAAAAATAAGCACATTAGAAATAAACATGAGTAAATAAAAAAAAAAATATAGGGCCTATGCCAAGTTTATTCAACATTACACTTCTTTCCTATGAAGCGTAAAAACTGAAGAATGTACATGAAATTGAAACATTGAATAACTGAATTCATCATTGAAAATGAGTCATATGACTAGTAATTGTAATTTACTCTACAAAATAAAAGAATAGTAATATAAGTACACATAATTATAGTCTATGGTAAGGCCTTAATTTTAAATTTCTAAAGACTATCAAGGCCTCATTAAATTCCTGTTCTACTGCTTCTGGCATCTGAATCCTCAGACCTGTTTCCAATCATGGCCTCTACTGATAAATCTGATTCCTCATCCTCATATGCTATATTTGTGGAAGAGAAGGAGGAGTCAGACTCTGACTCAAAGCTATGGACAGAGGTATCTTTAGATTTGGTTTTATCAGACTTCAATGTCCTTACAGAGAAACCTGAGCTACCTGACTGAGAACTCTGGGCTGATAGTGTAGTGGTTCAGAGGTGATGAATTTGATGATTTAACTGACTACCAACTTTTACATTATTGAAAAAAGTACCGGAAGCAGGGTGGGGATTTTTGGATTTTTTGAGAAAAAAAATTTTCAAAATTTTTTGGTGATTTTTTTTTTGGGGAAGGGGGAATTTTTTTGAGAATTGGGACTCACGTAATAACTAAATTTAGAACGAGTAATTTTTTGTAATACGATTATTAAGTATTATTTTATAGACTAGGCCTATATTTAAGTTCAAAATCTTAAAATACGGCTTATAGTCATGACACAATGAAAGCGCAACACTAAAGAGTGTTATTTGTAAATTGTAATAATGATAATATATTACATCAGAAATAAAGAAACATGTTTGAAACATGATCTTTTGTTGAACATTTTTAGACCCACTGTAAGAAGAAATTGAAACATGCCAGTTCCCTTTCCTCTTGATTCTGCGCCAAGGCATTCTGCCAAATATAGTGGAACAACAACACCTAAATATCCAAAAAAGTTAAAAAAAAATATATATATATATAATATATTATAGAGAAACCTAAGCTACCTGACTGAGAACTCTGGCTGATAGTGTATGTGGTTTCAGGGTGATGAATTTGATGACTAGTTTGACCACTACCAACTTTTACATTAATTTGAGAACAGTACCGGAAGGCTCTGCTGCTCCGTCTCTGTCAATTTCAAGTTATGACTTACAAATAATAGTTTTTCTGCATGTTCATTTATGAGCCTGATTCCTTTTTTTGAATGGATATGTGCATGTGCTGAGAACTTCTCTCACATGCAGCTGAAGTGGCAGGAAGGTCTAGAATTCGGGAGGCTACTTTTGATACCTCGCAATGCTTACATAAACCAATCCACCATGCTGCAGACGAAACAATGATCCTAAGACTGCTGCTATTCAACAAATCTCCTATTTCTTTCTTTGTATCCACATCTAGCATTTCCTTAGCTCAGATTGTAGACCTTCTTGAAAAGCTTTGAACCTGAAGAGAGAAACATTATTGAAATATTGTTTTTCAATATTGCTTGCATATTGTATTATTTTGTATGCAAATTGTTTTGTATAGAAGTAAAAAAGTAAGTGTATATTTTAATTTTAATAATTTAATATATTATATATATAATATATATATATATATTATTATATATATATATATAATATATATAAATATATATATAATATTATATATATATATAATATATATATATATTATATATATATATATATATATATATATATATATATATGACATTTATTGTCTTCACATTGAGCAATTTGAACATAATCAGATTTATCAATGATAGGAACAGTGTCAACTGAAAGCTTATTTATTTGTACTCTTTTTCTGCTTTGTTAGGCAATTGCATTTCTTTACTATTGCTTCCTTTTCCTTGATATTGCTACTCTTACTTCTCTTTCTATCTTAAAGGAGTATTTTATTTATTATGTCATCCACTGCATTTTTTGCAATTCGGTAGTGTGGTTTCTTTCCTTTGAACCATTATTTGGCCACCTCAGTGAAGCCAATTTACAGAGTTGGCTCTTTTACCTTTTGTATGTATGATTTTCGCTTACAGTAAAGAGATTAATGGACAGGTGTTTGTTTTCTTCCAAGCCATTGCTTCAAAAAATTTTTATGAGCGATATTATGCACTTAAAACCATTTAATGTATATAACTTTAAAGTTATATAATTAATTATTATCCTGTAACACCTGTTTCCTATAATAAATAAGGTAAATAATAAATATTTAGTAAAATGGTATGATAAAATTTAAAGAAATTTAAAAAAAAAACAAAAAAAACGAATAAAAAACAATAAAAAACAAAAAAAACAAAAAAAACGATGTTAAAAAAAACGATTTTAAAAAAAACACGTTTTTTAACAACTCTATTCCCAACCCATCCATAAACGAATCTAACCCTTTCTTAAATGTTGCAATTGGAGTCCACACTCACAAACCTCCCTCTGGCCAGGGACTATTCCAAATTTAACAACCCTATTTACTAAATGCATCTTCTTATATCAAGATGGCATGCTTTTCTTCTTAATTTTCTTATTATGCCCCCTGGTCACCTGTCCATGTTCTACTATGAAAAATTTATTGGTCTCTGTATTATCAAAAGATGTAAATAGTTGTTGACTTGATTTTTTCAACTATGCTTAAATCGCCTTTCTACAGAAAACATTAATTCCTTCAGCCTCTCCTCATAGCTCTTACCCTCAAACCCAGAAATCATCCTTGTTGCTCTACGTTGCACTCTCTCTAGCATATCTAAGTCTTTCTTTAAATAAGGGGCCCAAACTTGTGCACAATACTCTATTACTGGCCTAAACCATAGCATTATTACAGTTTATTATTACTTCCATTGCTCTTGTTAAAACAACATTGCATTTATTATGCCCAGGCATCATTATTAGCTTTATTCAGCTTCAAACACGATTAGCTACTTTCAAAGAGTTGAATGCTTTAGTCCATCAAATCTTTTTCTTGGTCCACAGACTCAGCCAATCCCCATCATATCGTAGTTAAAACTTTTATTTGAGTAACCTAGCTGAAGAACCTTACACTTTTTTACATATAAAATCATTTGCCCACTTATGCTGCCACCCAAGAAGTTTAGTCAGCATCATTTGAATCTTATATGCATCCTTCCACTATTCCTAAACTGAGGTTGGCCCACTTTAGATCATCTGCAAACTTAGAAACCTTGCATTAGTCCCTGCGTCTAAATCATGTATATATATGAGGAACAACAGTGGCCCCCAGCAGCTGAAACCCTGTGGGACACCACTCTTCCACTATTTCCCATGATTGATTAAATTCCCATCTAGTTGTACACACTGTTTTCTATTCCAGAACCACTCTTTAATCCAACCATTGTACCACTCCACCTATACCACATTGCAATAGCTTTTCTTCATCAGCTTATGTGGGGAACCTTATCAAAAACCTTTACTAAAGTTCTTGATGAATTTAGGGAAAATGCTTCATATTGAAAAAAAATGTTAAACAAAAAATACGTCAATAAGAGTCAGTTTGATTTGATGAATGTTTCATTCATAAAATTAGCTATAAATCTTTTCTTCCAAATCGAATAAACTCCATCACAATATATTTTTTTCAATTATTAAAAAAAAAAATATTTTTATTATATTTCAGTTTATTTCCAAAACCACGTGATCCACCACAACAAGCTTGATCAAAATATTTGTAATACAAACGTTGGTTAATGCACAAAATTCTTGCTAAAACTGTGGATAGCATTTCTTATCGAGCGTTAGCCACAAGTTGACAAAAAACGATAATGTTTTATTTGTCTGATAGGCTAATATCAATTCATTAATATTTGTTAGGGATATTATTATTATTTTTTATTATATTATTATTTTATTATTATTAATTATTATATTACTTGTTATTATTATTATTATTGCAATCATTATTATTAATATTTGGGAAAAATTTATGAAAAATTACTATTCCTACATATTTTGAAGGTTAACGTTACTTCCGCTACATTCTTTACTGATAAACGCTTTAATGATTAACACGTTAATTTTTTTCGTTAACGATTATGGATTAACGGCGTTTAACTTTCTCATTAACAGTGCCCACCTTTGTGTGAATTATATATATATTATATATATAGCGTCGGCGGGGTGACTTGGACCACCTCTTTAGGAGGGGGGATTCGGTCCACTCTAAAATAAATAAAACAATAATAAAAAAAAAAAAAAAAAAAAAATTTTTCGGCTCATTTAATAGCCACACAGTAAGTACTACAAGTTTTATTTAGACATATTTAATTCTTAAAAAGTTTTTTATATTTTTAAAAAATGTAGAAATTAGGGTACAAAATGTCCTTCATTAGAATTTACTTTTGAAAATGTGAGTTTTTTTAACTTCGTTATAAAATTAAAATTGTGATCGATTTTAATTATTTTTTCAGTGGATACACTGAAGTTGGTGTTAGCTTTTAAACTGGCAAAGTAAATTTTTGACCCAAACAGTATTAGTGGCAAAAAAAACGGGGCCTAACTTGGGCCGATTCACCCCGCCGTAAAAATTGATTTGGAGGGGTGACCGGACGCACCATTGTTTAAAATAACAAAGTATTTTTACGATATATCATTGATATTTTTATTATCTATATTAATTAAATGTAATAAAAGTTACTTCTTTAAATAAAAAATTTTTTAAAAAAGTGAAAATTTGAATAAAAAAAACGAATTCAAAAAAGTTGTCAAAATTTTTTTTTTGGAGGAGTGAATCGGACCACCTTATTTTATTCTTATTTTTATTATCATTATTGACATTTTTTAACTTATTACGAATTTTAATTATGATAATAATTATTAATTAAGTTAAAAATTTAAAATATTAAAATTGAATTTATACGTAAAGGAGGAATTTAAACAGATGGCGAGTCACCCCTCAATGTTGGTCCGCTTCACCCCTCCACGGTCAGGCTACTCGGCGTTTTTCAAACTTTAATAAAACTTTAATAAAAGGATTACATTATTATTTTTTTGGTGGCTTCATGACCGACTATAGGGCCGGGATTTACAAAAAAAAAAAAAAATTTCCAAAAAGTGCATTTAGGGAGAGTCGGGAGACCAAGTTATGCCTAAGGTGGTCCCACGTCACACCGCCCGACGCTATATATATATATACTAATATATATATTATATTATATATATATAATATATATTATATATATATAAATATATATATATATAATATATATAAATATATATATATATATATATATATAGCGTCGGGCAGGGTGACCGTGCCCACCTTTTTTAGAGGGGGGGTTGTGTCCACTCTAAATAAAAAAAAAATATAATAATAAAAAAAAAATTCGCTCCAATTTATAGCCACGCGGTAGTACTACAAGTTTTAATTTAGATCATCTTTAATTCATAGAAAGTTTTTATATTTTTAAAATGTTGACAAATAGCTAAAGTAGACCTTCAATAAAATTTCACTTTTGAAAAATATGAGTTTTTTTAACTTTGTTAAAATAAAAAATTGTAAGATGGATTTAATTATTTTTTCAGTGGATTCACTCGAGTATGTTAGCTTTAAACTGGCAAAGTAAATTTTATCCAAACAGTATTAGTGGCAAAATCACGGGGCCTAACTTGGTCCGATTCACCCCGGCGTAAAAATTGATGGAGGGTGACTCGGACCACCATTGTTTTCGTATTTATATATTTTTTATTGACATTTTTTATTATGTATAATTATTTAAAATATATAAAAGTTTACCTATTTTTAAGTGAAAATTAAAAAAAAAAATAAATTAAAATTTATATAAAAAAAACGAATTCAAAAAAGTGTCAAAATTTTTAGGCGGAGAGGGGTGAATCGGACCACCTTATTTTTTTCTTATTTTATTTTCATTATTGACATCTTTATTACGTATAATTAATTGATAAATTTAAGTTATAATTAAGTAAAAATTAAAATAATAAAACTAAACTTTTTACATAAAAGAGGAATTTAAACAGATGCCGTCCGATTCACCCCCTCAATGGTGGTCCGAATTTACCCCTCCAAGTCGGGGTGGACTAAGCGTCTTCAACTTATAATAAAGATATTATTATTAGAAATACATTATTATTTTTTGGTGTGCTTATGACCGACTATAGAGCCTGATTGTTCAAAAAAAAAAATTCAAAAAAGTGCATGTTAGGGGAGAGTCGGGAGACGAAGTTATACTTAAAGTGGTCCAAGTCACCCCGCCTGATGCTATATATATAATTATATTATATATATATATATATATATATATATATATTATATATATATATATATATAATATATATATATATATATATATATATATAATATATAATATATTATAAGTAATTGCCATCTTTCATGCAATCTAAATTGTATAGATTTGTCATGTCTGGTCAAATACGTTGAGACGTATATCTGCTAGGGTCCAGGATCGAAACCCAGCAGGGTGGAAAAATGCTTTAGGGGTATATATCTAGATATATATATATATATAATATATATATATATATATATATATATATATATATTATATATATATATATATATATATAAATATATATAATATATATATATAATATATATATAGATATATATATATATATATATATATATAGTATATATATATATATCAGGCTTGGGTCCAAGTCTTTTACTTGTACTTAAGTACATTTTTTGGAGTACTTTTACTTGCAGTAAGCTTTCGTACTTGAAATTTGCAAAGTACTTTGCTAAGTACTTTTGGCATTTTAACTTGCCAATATTTTTAGTTTCAGATTGAATTCCATAAATTTTATATTTATATGAATAATATATATATATTATAATATATTAAATATAATATATATATTATATATATATATATATATATATATATATAATATATATATATATATATATATATATATTTATATATATATATATATATATATATATTATATATATATATATTTTTTATTTATTATTACCACATAGCCTCTAAATCTGAGGTAATTGGTCAGGGAAAGTATTTGTATGGTTTCTGACCAAGTGGAATGTGCAAGGGTATTTAGGCCCGATAGCAAGCCCTGCTTCAGCGCGACGTGGTCGGAATGCTTGCCACCGTAAGCGTGGTTCGCATCCTAGTATCCGGCTTTTCAATGCAAGAAGCATGGAAGAGTGTTTGTTTCGGTTGAATGGATCTGTTCTGTTGTATGTGTTGGCTATGGTTGTAGTGAAGTGTGTGTATTGAGATTAGTGTAATACACTATGCTGTAAACTGCAATACATAAATATTGCAGAAAATCTCCTACTAATGACAATTTTTTGTGTCCGTTCACGTGGCCGAACGAGAACTCGAACCCATACTGAAATTGGGGAAAAACCAGTCACGGAGGGGAGAACTGGTCACTTTTTAATATTCATAATATTTTTATAAATAAAAACATTTTTCAGTTACAGAAAGGTTTTTTAAGTAGTAAATAGAATATATTTTAACCATATACAAAAATTTAAGCAAATAACTTACACCTACAAGTCAAAAAAATTTCCACCATTTGGAAAAAAAAAAAAATTTTAAATTGCAAAAAAATTCTAAGACCTGGTGAATCTCGTAGAATTAAGATATCAGAATTTTGATATAGATGCATATTGGGAATTCTATTTTTAACATTTCCATGTAAAAAATTTAAAATATTAAGCTTATTTTTAAAGGTAAGTGGTTTCAATTTCAGGGTAAAACTGGTTGGGCATCAGGGAAAAATGGTCAATATAAACTTATATAAAAATGTCAATTGTTTTTAATAATATTTTATTTTAGTTTTTATGTATGGTAGACTATAAGAAATTTGTTTAATATTTTCTATACCTTTCTTCTATATAGTGTAGGGATAAAAAAAAAAAGTGGAAATCAATACAGTCTCATTTTTTTATATAAAGTGCCTTTTTTTGTTATTAAGTGTAAATATTATTGTTATTATTATTAAAAATTATTAAAATTGAATGTCATAAAATTTAAATTATAAAGTAAATTTTTTTTCATCAAAAAGTTCACATGAAATATGCATATAGCTATAGGCCTACTCCTAATATAAAGTGCCTATTTTTTTAAAAAGTGCAAATATTATTATTATTATTAGAAATTATTAAAATTTATTACCATAACTTTTTTTTTTTTTTTCAATGTTTATTTAGCATAAAATGATGAAAATAAAATTTCATAATTTTGTAAAAAATCTACTTTTGCAAAATGTTAATAAAATATAATACTAACTTAACGTGTGTTTTTCTATCCAAATTAATTCTATAACATTATTAAACTCTAACTTTTCAATTATATTTAAATTAGTTTGGACAAGCACAAACCAAATAATATTTAATGACTGGTTTTCCCCGAAATCAATTTTTTGAAAATGGAATTTTTTCAAAAAAATTTTAAAATATTTATTTACACATTTTTATTATTTTCAATTATTATACAACATTAAGGAAACTCTAAATGTGAGAAAAAACTAAAATTAGATGTAACTTCAAATTTTCAATTTCATGGATATGTAACATTTAAATAAGTTTATATTGACCGGTTTTCCCCCAATTTACGGTAAATATATATATAATATATATATATATATATATATATATATATATATATATATATGATATATAATATATATATAATATAATATATATATATATATTAAATATATAATATATATAATATTATATATATATATATAATATCTCCCAAAGTAGGGCATTCACTTTGTCAGTTGGACCAACATCTTTCTATTCCCGAAACTCTTGATCCTAGACTCTAGAGCACTCTAGAAAAACAATTCTCGGCCTACACAGAGTAAATCTGTGTATACTTAACAAATCTTATCATAACCTTAACTAGGATGGTCCTAAAATGACCTACAAGCCCGTTCAGTTTTTTTTATAAGAAAACTTATAGGAAAAAATTTTAAACTGACGA
>JABUQX010106166.1:0-5000 GCA_015478945.1 Trachelipus rathkii | reverse complement strand
CCTCTTAACATACGTTTCCAAATTTAAATTCTTCATCTAAATTGATTTTTAATCTCTTCTAAAAAACTCTATAAATCGATTTTCTTTTAAGAATATTTTTTTTCCAAATATTTTGAAATATAAAAAATCAGAAATAAAATGAAATAACAATCTAAATATATTAAAAATTGTACAGTCGAGCATTGAAGATACGTTGCTTCACATTTATTCGTTTTTCATTCGTAGGCTGAGCATAGCCTATCTACAAAAATTAGATGATAAAAATATCGTTCAATTGCTTAGAGAAAATTATGGCTCGTTGTTATATTTACGTCGAATAAAAAAAAATAAAAAATTAGAAATAAAATAAAGAAAATTAAAAAACCCTCCTTAGAATTTTCCGCTGATTCCAAATATGCAATTGTTTTACTGTAGTGCTTTGCCGTTCTAAAGTTACATTGATGTAAGGGTTTTAGGACACTTCTGACCTATATATAATAGTACGTATATAGAATATAATATATATAATATATATATATAATATAATATATATATATAATATATATATTATATATATAATAATATATATATATATATATATATATATAATATATAATATACTTTTAATAATGAAATCACAATAAAAGGAATTTGTAAGGTGTAAGGTTGATTTAATTGTAAATAGGCTTAAGTTTTCATTTAGACAATTTACCATCATGACCAAGGTTCAAATGGTTAAACCAATCATAATATGTATTGTCATTGACATGATTAGTTTATTTTTTTCACAATTACTATAACGGTTACTAAGGTGACCTTAAAGAAACAAGCGATTCTGTTCAGATTGCATGAATTTTTTTCTTCTACTCATTACTCCATTATTTACAATTTTACCACCCTGGTAGGGTACTGTTTCTCACATTTTTGGAGGTGGCTGCGGTTCCACTCTTCTTTTAGATTGGGGTTGAAAGACTAAGCCTAATTAAGACTGTCCCAATTCTTTTCTGACTCCTTGACCCGCCTTTCCCTGCGACGTGACATTGGCACCATCTATTTTCTATAGTTCGTTGTGGTGCCTCCTTTCCAGCCACGTCTTGCGAAACTTCTTGCCTTCATCTGTTTTTGCTGCTGTATATTCAGTCTTCCTTTCTTTAAGGCCCACCTCAGTAGTACAGTAGACCTCGTAGTACTATAATTTACTTTTTTGTTTGTCCCCTTCCTTGATTATACTATATTATATATAATATATATATATATATATATATATATTAGATATATATATTATATATAATATATATATAATATTATATAATATAATATATAATATATACTATATAATATATCTCTCGAGACTGGCTGTTTAAGAATGGGGAAGTAAAATGGAAAAACATTGATAGGCATACCGGAGAAGCTAAAAATCTTCAAGACCCTCTATTTAGGCTACAAACATTTTATATAAAAGGCTTGGGATAAAGAATTGGTCGGTGAAACTAAAGAAGTTACCCGCATGATATCTCGAATTTTTATTTAAATAAATATAAATTATTTTCAAAATGAAATTAACATATCGTTCAACCACGTAGGAAGAGCTTGTCAGTCACTATCAGTTTTTTTTTAAAGGAGCAATTTAATTTTGGGCGTATATTATCTCCCTGATGCTTATTTTTAAATGGCTCTTTGGAAATGAAACATTTTCTCGATTTTAATTATGACAATTTTTTTTTTATACAAATCTCATGAAAAAATATTTAACTAACCTCATGAATAAATATGACGATAAATAAAATGTACTTTTCCGTTCTCAATTATAAGAAAAGATTAACAAGCACTTAAATATTTTAATTGATCTTTGCTTTGATTCACTTTCATTTGATGATAATTTAATCAGTGGACTTTATTCAATTGACTCGTCAGAGGAAACATAATGGATAGACCATTCGCGTTTTTCGTTTAAAAATATACGATATTGTTTATTCGGAGCCTTGGTTTCAATTTTGACCAAACAAATAAGTCTCTTACAGGTGCCTTACTTAATATAAAGTGCTCGCGATTTTTTATTTCTTAAATTAGAATAGCAAAGACCATTAATTTATATTAGTGACTATTTTAAGTAATAGATCAGACATTTAATTAAGAATAATATTGAAAAATCAAAACTAAGGTTTTAAAAATAAAACAAGATAATCAGAATGCGGCGCCTAATAAACAGAGCCATTTGTGAATGTGCCAGACGTTACTTCCAAACCTAGTTTCACAACGTAAGATGAAATTATAGGTACTCGAAGGTTTAGGAAAATTATTTGATCTGGTTAAACAAACAAAACGAGCAAATCAACACAATTCCCCAAATGCCAAAGATACAAATGTAAAATAGCTCATCTCATAAGCAGCATTCAGAGTCAAGATTTTCATACGTCAGACAATAACCAATGTACACAAAGTAAATGAAACTAGAAACAAAATAAAAGTATATATATTAATTTTATGTATGTAATTATAGAATATAAAAAAAAAATAATGAAAATAATCTAAACATGTTTAAAAAAACACTTCGAATGTTGAAGATATGTTGCTTCGCGTGTATTATTCCGGTTGTTTAGACCGGCATAGCCGTGGGGTGATGGCACAATAACAACGAAATTATGGTAAAAATTATAAAAATATTTTCATCTGCCCTGCTACACTAAAGTAGGACCCGTCGGCAAGTGCACGCTGCCTATTTTCAATCGTGTGAGCCTATTTATGTGCTTTTGGGTATTTACATATTTGTATTTTGGTTTTGGTATTTCACAATATTTGTATTAACTTTATACGCTGATTCCAAATATTGTAATTGGTTTTTTCTGAAGTGTTCGCTACTTTTCGAATATTTCAATTACGATTTTTTTTTTACATTTATTGTAATAAGCTTTTTCGGCTGATTCCAAATATGTAATTGGTTTTTCTGTAAGTTCGATACTTTCGAATATTTTCATTTTTAAAAACGAGATTGAACATAATGTGATTTTAAAAAATTATTTAAAATATTGGACCTTTCGATTCATCGTCCGGAACACGGAAAAACTTGGTTGGTATCATAGTATAGCATGAAAAAAAAAAAAAATCAAAAACTGACACAAGCGTAAAACAGAAAAGTTATTATTATTATATATATAGATATATATATATATATATATATATATATATATATATATAATATCTATATATATAATATATATATATATATATAATATGAGAAAGGTCTAGTTATGGACCTTTTGAACAGGTACTCGTTAGCCCAAAAAAAATAGTACAGGGGTATCTTTATGGTCCAAGAAGGGACTGTATATTTATAGAACAGTTGGTTGATTATAAGTAATACTCTGGAGATGTTACATTTACGACTCCTCAGTTTTATTTTTTTTATTTATCTTTTTTTTTTAAGCTAAAGGAATAACCAAGGAAATCGCAAGATGCAGGAGCGGGTCATTCGCCTTCCGAGGAACGACAGGGTAGGACTATTTCCCCCCCTCCGGGGAGGGTCTCTGGAACCTCCGCTCTTTGGTATTTGGGTGTCGCGGGGGTTCCTCCGCCCCTCCCCTACAGGGTATGGAAATCGTCCCCCCCCCTCCCCCCCCCGGCTCGTCAGCCCCCTATTTCGTTTCTTTACCTATTTTTTTTAAGAAAAGTTGAAAACCAAGATTTTAGCAATTTTTAGGACAAACACTCAAGTACTCAAGATGAATGCCAAAAACTCAAGAACTTGAGAAAAAACTCAAGCGATGGCATCCCTGATTGGGTAAAATGTCTACAAATTCCTCCGCATCATAAAGTAAAAACATGAATATTGTAATTTTTTTTTTTTGAATTATAACTTCAAAATATAATTTCCCTATGATTTTTTATATTATATTTTATATGTAGTTTAATTTATAAGAAGTTAAAATAAAAATTTACTTTAGATCAAAAGTTCAATGGAACTTGTTCCATATAATATATATATATATACTATATATATATATATATAATTTTAAAATTTATAAGTATATATATATATATATTATTATATAATATATATATATTATATATAAGGCGATATTTGTAGGGATAAAAGTATTGGTATCGGCAATAATTTCGATATCGGTTTTGAAAAAAATGGGGTACTTGTATCGGTATCATACCAAAACTATTGGATCGTGCAACCCTAAGTATATATATATATATATATTATATATATATATATATATATATATATATATATATATTAGATATATATATATAGTATATAATATATTAAGTAATATATATATATAATAAGCTAAGGCTAGAGCGTTGAGAGATTACACGTTAACAGATAGAAAAAATTCATTCTCTTAATTTTTTAATTCAGGATGTTTCTTGGATAAAACAAAAGAAAATCATGCACTAAAAATCTTTCTCCTGAACAATCCGCGGCAAAAGCCTCAAGCATAGTGATTTATTAAAAGAAAAGCCTAGTGTTAATTTAGATATCGTAAAATGAAAAAGAAAACGACTTGAAAAAAGAAGTTTATATATATATATAATATATATATATAAATATATATATATATATATATACGTAATATATATATATATATATATATATATATAATATATATAGCATATATATATATATATATATATATTAACAAAAATGGTAAAAAAAATTATATCCTCTTATTGCCATTTTTGGTGCTTTAAAAATAAACTCTAATTATTGAACAATTAAATCTCTCACCACATTTAGATGAATATCAGGAGACGGCTATAAATGACGTGAAAGAGACCACCACAAACCCTAAGCATTTTTATGAAATAAGAAATAAGTTTATTTTTATTATTATTTATTATTATTATTATATTATTATTAGTATATTATTATTATTATATTATTATACTATGAATTTTATAAACACGCCATTTCCGTCCACATATTTATGGAGGATTTTGCCAATAATCACCCTTGTTTTCGTTTTTTTTTCAACGTCCCAATTATGTAATTTCGCAAGTAATCCTCTTTT
>JABUQX010106165.1:20000-24192 GCA_015478945.1 Trachelipus rathkii | reverse complement strand
CTCGAGTTTTTGCCGGCGGGGGCACTTGACTAGTCTTCCGCGGGCGCGGCGAAAGCGCACCCCCCGGAGGTGATGCCTTTGAAAGAAACACTGAGTTTGACCTTGGCAGCTAGGGGCAACACGCCCTTAGGGGGTGACCTATCGGTCACCGCCAAAACTCGCTGGTGTGATCCAGTTTCATCACACACGAATGACCACATACCAAGCTTTGACAGGCGATAGCTGTCATATTCCTTCCTAGCGAAAGGTGGGTTCGCGCAGGTTGTACACTTACTACGAACGATTACATCGAACATGTTAATTATGTAATTATCTTTCTCGATTACATTTTTCAGACGATGACTAAATGCCAACCAGCAGCACGGTAGAAAGACGACTGTTAAAAATCGATATTCAGGGGTAATCGAATCACGATAAATCGATTGAAAACCGATCAAAAATGGATCGATGTTTAAAACCTTCTAGGAACCAAAAAAAGCCCCTTTTGGGGGCCTCAAGCCCCCCGTTTGGGACTAAACCTCCGAAACGCGTCGTTCCAAGATCCTTAAAAATTCGCTCACCGACCTTAAAAACCTAACCTTGACACGTCAACCTTGAAAAACCATGTTGCAAAATGTTGCTGCCAACATTGTGCAACCATTGCATGCAACATCCGCGTGTGCAAACGTTCGGGACGTGACCTTGGCCGTCAGGTTTTCCACCCGTATGACTGACTCAGTATATATGATCATACTATATATACTATATAGTATTATGATATATATATTATATATATACTACTATATGATATTAAGTATTAGTATAACGTATATACTATAGATATATATATTATATATATATATATATATATACGTATACTATAATAGTAATATATTATATGATATATATATATTATTTCTGTTCGAAGAGGGAAAAAGCTGTGTGTCTCGACGCATCTCCGATTCTGTATGCTTTTTCATGGCAAAAACAAAGCGGTTGCTATAAACGCATTGTTGTTAGAGAAAATGGAATGAACCTCTTAGTAAAAACTCACGTGGAAACTCATGATAGAATGCAAAAAAGACTGCTTGACAATCCTGACAGTTCACGAGAAGAAAGCGAATTAAAATCAAATCTGTATTAGGACGAAGAAGATCATACCACGGAGAAATTAAACCACAGAAATCATTGGCAAAAAAAATTGAGTAATGTAGTTTAAACCAATATTCAAACATTAATGAGGGAATCATCGATCAACACTATATATTTATTGATGTAGAAGAAATACCATATGAAGAAATTTCGATTTGGAGCTAGGCAGTAGGCAATTGATGGAAGCTTCTATTTTTGTTTAATTAGGGCCTAATGAATAATAACAATATTATTAGTGGTTGTAATAGTGATGGTGATTGTGAATGTAGTAATAATAATAATAATAATAATAATAATAATAATAATAATAATAATAATAATAATAATAATAATAATAATAATAATAATAATAATAATAATAATAATAATAATAATAATAATAATAATAATAATAATAATAATAATAATAATAATAATAATAATAATAATAATAATAACACCTCATCCCCTCTTTGAATAGAGCTCTGCCCGTGAGGGGTAGTAGTGACATTTGTATTAATATATATATATATATATATATATATATATATATATATATACTATAGATATATATATATTGATTAATAAAGTTTATACTAAATAATTTTATAGCAATTGTTATTAAATTATCATTTCCTTATATTTAGTATAGTAGCTCTTTATAATAATATATATATATATATATATATATATATATATATATATACAGAGTTGGGCATTAACTCATTATTCTGCTAATCGATAATTAATGTCGATAAATTTTCCGTTAACGATTAACGTTATTAATAGAAAAATCATTAACGGACTTAACGTTTTTACATTTTCTTGTCGTTAAATTTGAAACCTTTTCGGTCATATATATTGGGCAGAAAATTTCAAAGTTTGTGGCCAGCATGGATGTAGATGGTACACTGCCAAATGCAGTATTCAGGGGGCAATATAGGGCTGCCATGGCGAAGGCACGATCCCCCTGGAATCTGCAAGATCGCACCACTGTTGCAGCAGACAGAATATATGATGAGATTAAGTGGAGGCTGGTTATTCCCAACGCAACAAGATGGAATTCTACTTATGACTTTGTAGTGGTTCTCAACACAACCCTAGAAACAAAAAGACCTGCTCTCCACAGAGTTATGACCCAGTTAAAGGTAAAGAGCTTTAATGATCAAAATGTCGACATTATGAAGGAATATGCCAAGGTAATAAATTGCTAGTAATACCAAGGTATGAAATTACTAGTAAAATTTGTTTATCAATATTTTTATTCTTAAATGTTCATTATAAATTTCCTAAAATTTATTATTTCTTCATTGTTTGATTTACCTTCATTGTTTGATATACCTTTTCCAGGTAATATCAGCTGTGGCTACTGCGCTTGACAAGATAGATGGGGAGAGCCAAGCTTATCTTGGTAATTTACTCGAAACAACTGCTGCGACGGTTTTAGGACTCAAAGAATTACAGTCAACTGACCTCGTTTACTGCAGCCCCTTGGTCGTTTTTTTGGCAATGTTGAAAGTCGGTATATAAAAACATTAAGAAAAAATAATTAAAATTGTAATTACTTGTTCCAATGTTTAATTAATGTTTTCGGACAATCTGGTGAACAATGCTCGAAATATTATATCATATCGACAATACTTATACCTTTATTTGTTTTTTGTTCTCTTGCCTTATTTTCATTGTTACTAGTAAATTTATCATCTCATATATAAAAACAAGAATGTTCTTTTTCCTTTTATAACTCAGTATAAATATACATACAGTATGTCAGATAGATATACGGAAATTGCAGTATTATGTCGAATTTTTGAGGAAAATGGTAAACTGATCAAAATGATTCAACCTTTTTAGCGTTTGTTTTGGAGAGGAAGAAATGCATAGAGTTACCTCCGTCGAATGTAAGCAACGTTCAGATTGGTTAATTAGAAATTGGAAGTAAATTTTTACACACATAAACAGGAAGGTCAGAAAATGATTGAATTTTATTGAATTACTAGAATTTTTACTGAATGTATACTATATAATTAAATAAAATATATATTAATATAATATATTAAAATATATATATATATATATATATATATATATATATATATATATATATATATATATATATATATATAATATATATATATATATATATAACAGATATATATACTCTTTATATAGAACACTATATATATATATATATATATATATATATATATTAGTTCTGAAAATCGATGGATTAAAGTTTCTTTCGCGTTGTCAGAAAGAGAAAAAAAAAATTTAATTTTAACTTTAATTTTCGAATCTCGGTCTGGCTACCTGAACGGACACAAAAACTTACCATCAGTAGGATATTTTCTGTAATATTTAATGACAGTTGGGGAGCACTTTCCGCACCACGCACAGGTTCGCTTTCCCGCACCGCCGTACCACTACGCACGCACCTCACAGCACCCACACCTCTATATATTTTTAAATCTGCATCACACGGCACAACGAGATACACTGTTGCACACCACACCACACTCTGTCTTTGTCTTCTTATATATATATATATATATATATATATATATATATATATATATATATATATATATATATATATATATATATATATATATAGACAAGATTACCTATATATACTGCTCAACATAACCTTATATATAGGCCAACATCGAAGAGTTCAGGCATGTAACTAGAAAGCTATAACATCTACAGGAATAAATAACATTTTTGATTTCAGAAGTAATATTTCATCGAGGAAACTTAAATTTTTTTTATTTTATTCTAATATTTATTAATAACTTCTTAAATTTAGTAATATCTTAGACCTGAAATAGTGCAAGCTCTGATTGACCTTGAAATCTGCAGTAGTCTCGAGAGCAAAAGTTGCCAAATACCGTTTTTTGGAGAAAATATTATTTTTTCTTTTTATATCCTTTTTAGGGGGTTCGAGCCGACGGAGGGACAGCCCCTTCGTCCCCGGTAGGCCGAGAACCCCGACTCTATCCATCGTTCTTGTTTACCCGTGGGTATTCGTCCGTTTTTAAAATTCAACATTTAACCTTTTTTCCGTCCTCAGTCGGAGTAA
>JABUQX010106165.1:10000-15000 GCA_015478945.1 Trachelipus rathkii | reverse complement strand
ATATATATATATATATATATATATATATACTCTTTATATATACCTATATATATATATATATATATATATATATATATATATATATATTTGTATTTATAAAAACATGTTGTGAGAGAGCTCTGGAGAGGTAGGTTGGCTTAATATACAGAAGAAAGAGAAGAAAATAAGAGAGAGAGAAGAAAAGAGAACAAACGAAAGAATATGGATTATCAGAAGAGGCTGAAAGATCTTGAGAAGGTTGTAACATACTGATTGTTTTTCACGGAATAACGTCGGAGAAGGCTTTGAGGGTAGATGAAGGAAATATTTGATGTTTTCAAGAACTTAATTTATTTTTCTGAAAAATATTTTAACTAAATGAAAATTATATTTTAAAATTAAAATTAATCTGCGATTTCTGCGGTGAAGCGAAAAAAGTTTTGAATTGTGAACCTTTTGAGAATTTTGGATTATGAGTAATGCTTCAACGTATAATAAATGATCAACTGAAATATGATTTAGGATAGGATGTAAACTGTGTCGTGACGCCTCTCAGAGTCTGCTTCATTTTCTTGGCTCAATAAGATCGAGTGCTGCTTAACATATGGTTGCTAGAGATTTGGAACATTCTACAATCTAGTGATAATATTAATAATTAGTAGTGATAGTGTTTTTAATTATTGATAGTGTTATTATTTAATTGGTGACAGTATTATTAATTGGTGATAGTGTTTTTAATAGTGATAGTGATGATGATATTGATAATTTATATCGTAATAATGTTGATTAGTGGTGTTAATGTTAATTATAGTAATCATAATGATAATGATAATGTAACAGCGATCAGTAATGAATAATAATTGTAATGATGACATTAATGATAGTGTTGATAACCATAATATGGTAAGCAATGATCTGATAATAGTGATGGTAGTGATGGTAATGACAGTGATAAATAATAATGGTAACGGTAGTAATGATAATGATAGTAATATTAATAATATTTATATATATATATGTATATATTGTATATTTTGAATTTTTTTTGTATTTTATATTTATTTTAAGCGCCCGATAGCTCAGTGGTAGAGCACTCCGAACCAAGCGAGGGTCCCAGGGTCGCAACTGGTCGGGTGGGAGAATGCGAGCTGTTCTCCCCTTGGGCTTGGCTCCGTCCTGCTCGGACGTTACAAATGAGTGCACCTCGCACACTGCTTGATTGGAACCACTTTGCCCGATGGAGTGAGAGAAGGAGGAGAGGGGAATTCAGATGATGAAAAATTATCTATAATATATATATATATATATATATATATATATACATATATATATATATATATATATATATATGTAACCAAAATATATACATACTCCATATATATATATATATATATATATATGCCTACTATATATATATACTATATATATATATACTTAAGCAGGTAGCACAAGCTGTACTGGTGATAAAGTTAGTTATTCTTTTAATTTATCTCTATATTCTCTCTCTCGTTATATACTTATTTATAAGCAATCGACGATATTTGCATCGTAAATTACGTAGATAGGTGATAACTCGACCCTGACCCCTAGCCGAAGCAGATCGCGCCTTATGTGAGCAATATCTTTGCGTACAGAGTGCTTTTTCGCATATATTTAGATTGTTATTTCATTATTATTGATTTTTTTTTATATTTCAAACCATATAAATCTAAATGTACGTTGAATTACCTTATATATATATATATATACCATATATCTAACATATATATAGCATAACACTTACCACTATTTCTTCTTCTTATACATACGCCCGCCATATATATGCCACGCGCACCACCACGCATATGCCCTTACCTGCTGCCTGCCTGCTCTCCCTTTACCATATAATGTGTGTGTGTGTGTGTGTGTGCAGTATTCTAAAGCTGACATCATTTAACTAAGCACTTTTGCGTGCTGAAATTGCTTTTTTCATTTGATATTCGTCGGAAATGTTAAAAAAAAGATACCAGTAGTACTATTTGGGGCTCGAGCCGACTTTCTGAGGGGGACAGAGGGGTTGAAGTCATCAAATCCTCCGGGAGGCCGAAGACTTTAAACTCACCTGCGCTTACCGGTTTGCCCCTATGGTATTACTTTGGTTAAAATAATACCAAGAGTAAGGGAAATAAAATTATTCTTTTTTTTTTAACTAAAGAGACACCATGGGATGGCATGCAAAGATGGCGAGGTCGGGGTCTCTCATCCGGTGGCAACAGTCGTCTATACAGTCGGCCTAAATGGAAGAACATGTCATTAAAAAAAAAAAAAGTGGCTGCGCCACTCATTCGCAGCCAAATTTAAGAGTCTTGACCATTACTTACCAACCTTATATTGGAGCTTCAGAGCTTTAAAAATTATATAAAACAAATTTAGAATTAAAATAAATTAAAATGATGATTAAATACTAAATTAGTTGTGTTATTATTATTATTACTCATTATTATTATTTATTGTATTATTCACATTATTATTATATTATTATTATTTATTATTATTATTATTATTATTATTATTATTATTATTCACATTAGTATTTTTATTATTATTATTATTATTATTATTGCTAAATATTTAAGTGTACGTCTGAAAAGAATTTTCTTTAATACAATTAATTAGAGTAAATAGTATTGCATGACCTAAATGCCTATTTACAAAAGATAGACCAGGAAGTAGAATGTATTTCAGGTTTTTCAGAATTCTTCAGTCTAGCATAGCATATGCCAGTAATACATGGCGCAATTTTGGCTTGTACAAATTTGCCCTATATATATATATATATATATATATATATATATATATACTATATAACTATATATATATATATATATATATATATAACATATATATATATATATACTGCTATATATATATATATATATATATAAGGACCTATTTCAAAACCACATCCTCAAAATAATTTAGTATTGGAATGGTTGGTAATGATTTTTTATTTTAGGTAAAGAAAAATTAAAAATTTGATTTGCTATAAAAAGAACTTAATTTTTTATTTTTTGAACTTCAAATTGATTTATTTTCAAATTCATTTATTTAATTTTTAGTTTATTTCGACGTAAATATTTATTATTTATTCACAATAAGTATATATATATTATATATATATATATATATATATATATATATATCTATATATATATATATATATATATATATATATATCTTCTTATATATATATATATATATATATATACATAACTATATATATATATATATATATATGGTCAGATTTTTAATGCTCACAGTATGTAACTAGAGAACGGCAGGTCTACAGTAAAACAAATTATATATTTGGAATGGCCAAATTCTAAGGATAGGTTGCTTTTAGCTTGATCGTAATATTTTAAGAAATTATTTCCCCCATTTCAGGGCTCGAGCCAACGGGGGGACAGAGGGGGGCGTTTCACTTTTTGAGATGGTCGGAACGCGACTAAAGACAAGAAACGGGGGTTCGGAGACCATATCCCCGGAGAAGGGATTAATCCACAAATCTCGTCCACCTCCGGAGGCCGAGAGACCCCCGACTCACCATCTTTGCGGTTTACTATGGTATTCCTTTGCCAGTTAAAAAAGAATAATTTGCCAAGCACTTTTTGGTGATACTTTAGTAAAGGAATACCATGGAACAAACCACAAATGGCGGAAATCGAGATCGGCGCCTCAGTGGGCAGGCACGAGACTGGCCTCCCCCTCCAGGGGATGGTCTCCAGAACTTACGCTCTTTTAGGTCTTTAATTGAGGCGAGATTCGCCGATCTTCGGGGTATATCCCAGCGATGCACCGTCTTTTCGATGAGATAAGCAAAAAGGTGGAATCCCATCGCTCTTACTGTTTTACTGAGACCTGCCGTCTCCCAATTACTAATGGCTGATAAAAATCACGACCATCACCGCCACCATATAACAACAATATACATAACGTATATAACCAACCACCTTCTTTCTGCTATATAACTGCTACCTGCCTATAACATATATATATGCTATATATATATATATATATATATATATATAACATATATATATGCTATATATACTCTTATTATTTATTCAGTGACACAAAAACAAAGCTCTATTTCTTTATATATTTCGTTAATATTATTGCAAATTCAAGAATCTTAAATCATTTATTTCACACCAACTTTACACTTAACAAAATTATTTTGAGAGGATAATGGTTTGAAACAGGGTTTTTATAACAACCACCATATATATACACTATATATATATATATATATAACTATATATATATCATATATATATATATATGCTTATATATATCTATATCTTCTTTATATATGGCAATGACCTTAATATATACATATATAACTATATATATATATATACAACTCTTTCTTTATATATTTATATATATATATATATATATACTATATATATATATATATATATATATATATATATTTATATACACCTTATACATAACTTATATATATATATACCATAATATATATATATATATATATATAACTACATATATATATATATGCTACATATACTCTTATGCTATATATATATATATGATTCGGCCGTCTTCGAGGTGTGGAGCTTGAGTGGAAACCAGGGGATGAAAGGAAAGAAGAGAAGGGTCAGGGAGAAGGAATTTTTAGAGAGAAGTGCAGTATTTTCTTTGGAAAGAAGATTAAATTTCTGGAGAAGTAGACTGACTTCTGACTTTTTTCAGGAGAAGGATGCTTATAATTTCAAGTATCTCCTAACACTTAAAGGAAAATATATTTTTACATTTCGGAATTTTCACATGAAAAATTTTATACATTTAAATTAATTTAATATAATCTCTGGGATGGAGGAATTACAAAATTTTCAACTTTATTTCTTTTGGCAGTTTTGGAAAATTAAATATATAAAGTATAATTAAAAAGAAAAAATTAAAATAATTTGTGGCAGGTGAAGCTGCTTTGTTTGAAACGGTCGAATCATACGAAGAAA
>JABUQX010106165.1:0-5000 GCA_015478945.1 Trachelipus rathkii | reverse complement strand
ATTTACAGGTAGAAAGTGTAAAACGTTGGCAGATTCATTTTGTTATGTGTGTGTGTGTGTGGATATTGCCTGTTAGTTTTAAGCAACTTTCCCACCAAAATTGCGAAGGGAACCAAGTATTGGATAGCGTACAAGCTCTACTTTGGTATGCCTATTGACTAAGATAAGCATTGGGCACCTCATTATATGTGGAAGTTGTAATAAAAACAACCTTTAGAAGGATGGAGTAAGAGGACAAGAAAAGAAACAATGCTTTATTCCCAAATTATGTGGTGTGAGACCCAACGTAACACTATGAGTAGGCACTACTTCTGCCTGGTGGATATTACAAGATATGAAAAGGGTAAGGGAGGCAATCTCTTCCATATCCAGATATTCCCTCATTGGAGGCCAGTCAGGGCCCTCTTAACCGCTAGGCAAGCCTTCAGGCGTACCTCGGGCGAAGCGGCCCTAGGTGGCTAGAACGCGGCAGAAAACGACAGCAAAAAAGAAAAAAATAAACTATACATGCGTATATATATATATATATATATACATATATATATATATATATATATATATATATATATATATATATATATTTTTTTTACTATACTATATATATACAAAAATATATAATTTTACATATACTTTTTAGGTGAAAATTTTTGCCGATACCCGATATCGATACTTTTATCCCTATAAATTGGGCCTAATATATATATATATATATATATATATATATATAACTCTAACTGAAAAGACTTATATATATAACATATATATATATATATATATATATATACTCTCCATATATACATAAAGTGGCAGCGGCTGTAGCCGGTTCGGCAAAGAGGTAGTTAAAGTTTTTCAAGAAGGGAATCGGTGATCTCTTTTGTTGTGTGATTAAGCAGGAAAACGAATAGGCAGCTCTTATTATATATATATATATATATATATATATATATATATATATATATATATATATATATATATATATATATATATATATATATATATATATATATATATATATATATATATATATATATATATATATATTTATTTTTTTATAAATTTTTTTTTTTTCTGTTCAAAAGGAATATAAATGATAAACATCATTAATAGCTTTCTGTTATAATTCCTAAATAATTTCATTGTAACGTTTATTTAAAATCGAAAACATTGATTTTGGAAGAACTTAAAATTACCTTATATTAAATTTATGTAGTATTAATAACTTCAAAATTGGTTTAAAACTAGATAGAAAATATGTGAAATACTACGTCATTAAATTTGTTTAGAGAAAAGCGGACTACTTGGTACAACTTCATATTTATATATATATATTATAAAGTAAAGTAGTAGCATATATATATATATAAATATATATATATATATATATATATATATATATATATATATATATATATATATATATATATATATGGGTGTATGTGTGTGAAAATGGCGTCTAATCCACAAATTTCATTCTTTTCTCTTGCTTTCATTTTGGTTATAAAAATTTTCAATTAGAACGTTTTATTTTTCGCTTTAGGTTCCTCGTTCAGTTCTGGTTAATACGCAAATCTTTATTATTATTATTATTATTATTATTATTATTATTATTATTATTATTATTATTATTATTATTATTATTATTATTATTATTATTATTATTATTATTATTATTATTATTATTATTATTATTATTATTATTATTATTTTGACTGTCATTGCCAGAAGATACTAATACTCTCTTCATAGATTTTACATGAGGATTGACGTCCTTTAATGATGACGAGTTTTTGCTGATTATTATCGAAGTGATATTTTCAAAGGGTTAAAGTACAGTGATACAGTTGGTTAGAATAGAATTGTCATTCGATGTTAAGGCATTTATTATATCATTAGAGAGGTTTACAAGCAGAGAGATTCATTAATTCCTTGAATCCTTATCATGATTTTCAGAGTGTTGTTCCAGCGAGGAGTAACGTTGTGAATTGCTGAAGTTTTGGAACATTAATTCTGGTCTGTATTTTCTTTGTTCATCTTGATCTATTATCGAATGATTAAATCTTGATTGAGTATCTGACCATTCGTCAGTAGAGAAAGCTGACCTGGATGATTGTTTGATTGAGGCTTTTAGTTCTGAAATTTAGTTTTAACTCAGTCGTACATTTTCTCACAGATATTATCTCTGTCTTAATTTAAACAGAGAACTGAAAATAATATCCTTTGACGAAGTATTTTTAATTATATATAACTGCGACAA
The DNA here is from genome assembly GCA_015478945.1 of Trachelipus rathkii. NCBI lineage: Eukaryota > Metazoa > Arthropoda > Malacostraca > Isopoda > Trachelipodidae > Trachelipus > Trachelipus rathkii. The sequence goes on along the minus strand of JABUQX010106165.1, from coordinate 2,746 downwards.
AATTCGTGACTCACCGTGTGCGTGTCTGAATAATCGTTGAGTAATCGTCACTTACAGTTTAAAAGACATACACACGCTTGATCAAAAAGTAATTTTTAATATTTAGGGGATTTTTAATAATTTGTTGGCAAGTTGGTACACTTGTACACCAGATATTAACCCCTTTCCTTTAATTGCTCCTCTGACTGACTAGTTTATTTAAGGAAACTCAAAGAGCAAACTGAAAGACTATATATATGGAAATATAGAAAATATAGAAAGAAAATAAAAAAAAAAATATATATATATATATATATATATATATATATATATATATATATATATATATATATATATATATATATATATATATATATATATGTGTAATAATAATTGTAATATTAATAATACATATGTGTGTAATAATAATAATAATAATAATAATAATAATAATAATAATAATAATAATAATAATAATAATAATAATAATAATAATAATAATAATAATAATAATAATAATAATAATAAATTTGATGTTGTTGTGGAGAGTGTTAATGAACTGTAGAAATTGGTGGGCATGTTCTTTCTCTCTAAAGACAACGAAAGTAAAAACTACATATATTTTATAAAAAAGTATAGGCTTAAAACTAGAAGATAAGTTTGCAAAAAATTTCCTAATGCGACACAAAAAATATTTGCGAAAGAAGAGCCAAGTGGGGAGCCCATAGCCATCCCAAATGGCTTTATCATAAATAAAACGTAGCCAAAACCGAAAGATTGAGATGTTTTCAAAAATTTGATCTATCGAAGGAATTGAACATACTTCAAGTATTGCAGAATCTCTCTCTCTCTCTCTCTCCTCTCTCTCTCTCTCTCTCTCTCCGGAGGGGAGGTCTCATATCTCTTATATCTCTTATAGCCACCGTCATACATCTGCGTAATCAATTATATTGTCATTTGAAAAGTTTCATATATATATATATATATATATATATATATATATATATATATATATATATATATATATATATATATATATATATATATATATATATATATATATATATATATATATATATATATATATATATATATATATATATATATATATTATATATTATATCTGCGGCGACTCCAGAAATTCTTTTTTTTACTACTCGGGCCTCACTCACTCTCACTCTCTCTTCTCTTTCTCTTTTCTCTCTCTCTCTCTCTCTCTCTCTCTTCTCTTCTCTATATATATATATATATATATATATATATATATATATATATATATATATATATATATATATATATATTATACCTATATATATATATATATATATATATATATTTTTATAGGGATAAGACTTGCTAAGTTGGTGGCTTCTTTTAAGAGCAAGCACCCTATATAAAAGGATGATGGTAATTTGAAAATCCATATTTGAGATGATGTTTTTATTCAACACAATAAACAATGTAAGTAAAGAAGTAACAAAAGTCCCTTCTCTCTCCTCGTAGGCGAATTGGTAGTCACGGACCCCTTTCCAGCGCGTTTACCACACTTGCCTGACTCTTCTTTTGGGAAAACTTGCGATCGGAGTTTCGGAGTCGCAGCCCTTCCTTGAAATTTACCCCTCTTGCCGAAAGCTGCGTTTTTAAGTTTGGAGGATTTCTAGAGAGAGTATCTTAAGTGAGATTTATTTCTTCGGATTCTTTTTATTGTTAATTTGATCTGACTGAAGAGTATCTCAACAGGACGGGTTTATATATTATTTCATTTCGACTTATGCTAAAATTTTGCTCGCGCAAATCTTAGCATAAGTACGAACATAAATTAAAATTTTTACAAAGTTATAATGGAGTGCTACATTACTTCCCGCGCTAAACACGGAGTGAGAAAGTATGTTATAATAATTATACAAGATATAAAAATTAACCTTCATTCAAATGTATACATATTTGGGGGCATTTGACAATGCGCATAAACATATAAAACATTTCATGGGTAAAAATAATAACTAAAATACATAAGGTTAAAGTACTTTCAAATGCAAGCATATGTAATTATGTCCAAAGACATAAGTATACATACAAACATTTGAAGGCAAAAATAGTATACATGAAATGTAAAGAATATTCAAATAGGAGGATAACTGGTTACATCCGAAGATCTAAATATATATTTGAATACATAAAAATACAATAATGTTATATATACAGAAAATAAAAGGTGCATTTAAACACAAGCATATTTGGTTATATCCGTTAGATATAAACAAACATACAAACATTTAAATGTATAAAAGTACATAAATGTTTATACATAATTATTGATATGGAACAATTGAGTTTTCACAAGTTAAATAGGCCACATCGATCGAACCGTTGAATCCAAGGAAAGGTCCAGTATAAGGCGTTTCTAATGTATCCATGATTTGATCAATGAGCACAGTTTTCAGAGCTGAAGTTACGAAAGAAACATTGCATGACATATATAGAGGCGAAGTTGCTTGAATTTAGGTCCTTTATTTGAAAACTTCTTCATACATAAAAGGGAAAGAGAACCATTTAGAATTCGAAAAGGAATCAAAAAGTTCGTAGTGGAAGAATCCAAAATGAATTTCTGCCCATAATCCAAACTTAAAATGATGAAAGAAATCCACACCGTAAAGGAAGTTACATATGTCTAACGATGAATCCTTGAACTGTGAGAGTTGTGAAAAGATGAAGACCATAATCCAAAATTAATTGAAAATGAAAATTGAAGTCCGTATCGATAATG
>JABUQX010106164.1:0-52268 GCA_015478945.1 Trachelipus rathkii | reverse complement strand
CCATACCTTCCCCCTTATGCTCAATTTTTCTACAGCAGAGTTAAAGGCTATATATGAATTGCCCCTTTCTCGAATTCTAATCTTAACCAAGATCACTCATATATCGTTTATTCAGATTCGCTTAGCGCAGCGCGCCTACAATGCGCTTTTAAAACGGCCTTATTCAAAAAACGCAATGGTAACGCTGTAACAACAATTTCTCGACTTCTCCACTCCGTTAAGAAACCAATATTTTATGTTGGACTCCGTCATGGTAGGGTAACTGGCATGAAATGCGCTGACAGAGGGCAAAATGGCTGGCCTCCTCTTCTCGAGTTGTTCGGCAGGTACTCCCGTCCTCGACAAGGCCGCCTTCCCATCAACTGATTACTATCCTGCTCTCCGACGGGCTTTCGATCTGTTGGAAAGAGTGCTGGACGAGTGATCGGCGGGGAAGGAAACTCAAATAACGTAAAGCCGAACATCGGTGAGTGGTCTTCTCCCACAGACGAAAGCGCTTACATGAGGTTGATACTTGCACGCCTCCCGTATTGGCCACACTAATAGCGACTCACAGTCACTAGTTTTCCAGCGAGACCTCTCCCTTTGCAAATTTTGCCGTCGCCACACCCCGCAATCTGTTCTAATATCTTCATTGATTGTTCCCATCTGGACCCCATTCGCTGTCGTTATTTTCTACTTTACGGTCCATACACCTTCTAAAAGATTATCCAATAATTATGAATGAAATTTCCTTTAGAGTAACTCTATTTTCTTGTATCTTCTAGAAGTGAATATTCTTTATAGCATTTGATTTTGTTATGTTATCTTAAGACTATTAACATGCAAGGAAAAATTTTATTTAGTTTTTTATTTATTTTTGAACTGACTGAATATTCTTTCACCAATCAAATCTTTCTTTGAAATTTGAAACATATATATGACAGGGCCATCCCATGGTGCTGATTTTAGCCCATTGTGGCCGCTTCATTGTGAGCCGTGGTGGTCCTGTACACTAATAATATATATTATATAATATATATTATATTATAATATATTAGTATTATATATATATATATATATATATATAGTATATAGTATATATATATATATATATTTTTTGAGTCAGTGTACAGGACGCGCACCACGGAATATTATATATAGATATAGTATAGATATATATATATATTATATATATATATTATATATATATATATATATATATATATATATATATTAATATATATATATATAATATATATATATATATATATATATATATATATATAGATATAATATATATATATATATATATATATATAAATCTATATACATATACTAGTATATAGTATATTATAATATATATAATATATATATATATAGTATATTTATATATATATAATATATATATATATATATAACGTTTCGTGCGCAGAAGATCGAGTCGCCGCCTCTCATACGAGAGAACGCTGGTTCAAATCCTCCTGCGTAGCAGTTGGGTTTTATCTACCTGGGGCAAGAATTAAAAACGAACCTGCGAACACTTTGGGGCGCTGGTTTGGGATAGCCGGCCCTAAAGTTCGATTTCCTGTGGCCCCCCGTGTTACCCCCTGCATAGGGAAAAGCACGTTAAAAGGTAGTTTATATATTTATATTATTATATATTACGTATATAATATTATATTATATTAATAATAAATTATATGATATATATATACCCTACTATATATATATATACTATATTATATATATATAGTTATAAGAGTTGTGTGGGTGTGAAGAAAGGGGTAAACGAGAGAATAGATGAAAGTAATGCTTTGAGATGGTTTGGTCCATGTGGAAAGGATGAAATGTGTAATCGGTTTTGGTTAAGCGGAAAGTATGTGGTGAGTGTGTGGGAACCGACCGGTTGGGAGAACGAAGGAAAAGTGGATGAGTCAGTAAAGGAATGTTTTGCAGGAGAGAAATGTGAGTTTTGGCAGAGCGAGAAGAAAGGTGCATGATAGGAGAGAGTTGGTGTTGTAAGGGGTATGGTTGTGGGCCGCACTTGGGCCAAGGGATGAACCCTACACTTAACGACTTAACCATAGTGTGGATCCGTCGGGGTCCCATGAAGCTCTAGGGTGGATTTCTGATTGCGACGAGTTCTTTACTAATGTAATGGTACCAAGAGGAAGGCTGGGCTTTCTCTTCGACGTTTGTCATGTTCTTCTACTGCTTTTCTTTTCCCATGCTTGTAGCGCACCTTACTCCCCAATCTTGGCAAAAGAAAGGGTAGAATAAAGAAGAAGATATATATATATATTATATATATATATAATATATATATTATATATATATCTATATATATACTATATACTATATTTATATATATATATATATATATATATATGTATTATTAGTATATCACCCAAGTTCGTCGCTCGCCTTGATAGTGGTTGGAGGCTCTCTGGGCCTGTTGGGGGGATATATACTGCCCCGCCGCCCTTCAGCGTCCTAGAGCCGAAGAAGCGATTTTTTTTCCCACCATGAAGGTCCCTTTTTTTGTATAAGGTTACCCTCCCCTTTTCCCATCACAGCACCTTGGGCTATCGGTGGTCTCTTTTCCGTGATTCTCCGCACGGGTTTACAGTTCACCCCACACTTCCTCCCGTGGATGAGGGTACAGTTGAAAAAACCTTCATTTTATCGCTCACCTCTGACCGGGCGCAAGTGTAGGGAACCTGAAGCCCTGGCTAACTCTGGGGACAGGCTGATCTGCAGGACTTTTGTGTGTATAATCTCAGGCTCTTTGCGTGAAGACTATAGGTTGCCGTGGGTAAACGGGTGGTCACGCGACGTAGAGTTCTGGGAAGTCGTTCCGAGGCCACATCCACAAGCCACCCTACGGGGTGGGGTCCGGGTGGTTGGGTGGGTCTCTTGACTGTGACCTGCTGTGGAGAGAAGGATTACCCCTTCTGTATGAAATATATGCCTTTTCCAGCCCATCCTGTATTTACGTTTTATGTCGATTTGATTTAATTGCTATGCTGTTGTCACCATGGAGACGAAGTTTGTTGGTAAAAGAAAAATTTGTTTCAATGGAAAAGTCTTTAAATGAATTAACGTGTTTAAAGGAGGAAGGAAAAAGAAGAAGAAAGGTGAGTTAAACCAAATCAACAATTACCATCTTTCAGGTACCCAGCCTGACCCTCCCACGGTCCCTACTACTTCTAGACCAGGTGTTTCCGCTTTTATTCCTTCTCCTACACCTGAGGGGTCCTTTGCAAATTTCACCGATTCGTCGACCAGGAAACCCCGAACACCCCAGTGCCCAACGGGCCGTGGCAATCCCGTAAAGGTGCCCCCCCGTAACAGTCGTACTCATTCGTTCACTCCATACGCTGCACCCCCTCAAGGAATGTCGCAGACATGTCATTCCCGATGTAATCGACGTACTGCGATCCACTACCCCCAAAACTCTTACTGAGCAACAAACCATCATTCTTAGCGAGGCACTTGAAAAAGTCCTAGGAGTTGAAGACCCTCCAGTCACATTGATGGGAATGGTCCTTCTCGTTAAAAGCTGCTAAACCGAAAATTCAAAATTCCATTTCTTGTCCCGAAAACTTAACGTCTCCTTGCCAGTATATTCCTCTTTGATTTCTACTTCCCGATGAAATAAAAAACACATTTAAAGGCACTATTTTTTGTTATGAACAGAAAGACCGAAGACACATTGTCCATTTGGAAGAACTCCAACAGAAAAGATTTTCCCGTTACAAACATTTATAGATTCCCCCTCGCCGGGAAGCTCCTGACAAAGCCAAATCCCCGTTTACTGCTGACTTTTAAAATACCCCTTATCCACCTACAAAGGTCAAATTAGGGTTCATAAGTCACAGTGTTCGCACGTTAATCCCTCGACCCAGACGTTGCTTCAAAAGTCAACGGTTTGGTCATCCCCGAAAAAACTGTAGGGGACAGGAAGACATATGCCCAATCTGCGGGGAATTATTTCACACTCCATGTGAAAATACCTCTAACTGCAAACTGTAAAGGACCTCACAGTGCTTCCCTCTTTCAAAGTGGCCCTGCCTTACCTGTTTTTGACAGGAAGGTTTTAGAGCTAATGTAACGAATACATTAAATTGGCAGGGCAGGAGAGTGCTATACGCAGTCAAGAAAAATATCAGACAAATCAAAATCGATCTTACGCCACAATTACAGCTGCCCCACGCCTCCGCGTGTTAATCCGCGAACACAACCCCATCCTAATAGATCTCCTCTCTTAAATTCCGTTGAAATTCAGGCAAGTACTGCACCAGTTTACCGGTACTGCCCACGACTGTACCAACTTCTCAGAGTACAAAAGCAGCCCTTGATTTCAATCTCCCGTTCAAAAAGCCATATCAACAAGCCTATCCTGAGTATTAACTCTCAACAAGCTAGCAATGGAACTAAAGCTAGCTCATCCAATACAAAAATTTGAAAAACACTCCCTGCCAAAGTGACACCTATCGACATACTTCCACTCAAATTGGTTCACCAACTTATGCAGAGAAAAGCGGTCTCCTTGTGCGCCCTTAATTCTGCCTCCCACATTCTAAAACAACCTGGTAAAGGATTGTTTCAAAATACACAGAAAAGAAATAGTCGCCACAGTTAATGATTATTCTGTTAAGTATAGAGCAAATCCTAATTTTTAAAGCAGAAAGCACTGACCCCTAATGTAAAAAATGCAACTCGAAAGAGACCCGCCATAAGTCTACTTCTGAGACAAATGCAAAGGCTTCAAAAGACTGTCCACACAAGTCCAGCTAATGAAGACTCACAACCAGACCATCTAATAGTCTACAAGAGCAGTTTTAGTTCTTCTGGATTCTTCCTGATAAACTCTCTCCCTAGTTTCTTTATCAGCTTCTCTAAGGGTTTTCTATCCCTAGAAGATGAATTGGGAATAACAGCTCCCAAGATGGGAGCGTTTGATGCGATGACCATTTCTTTCTTATGCTTCCTGGCACTTCCGAAAAGATGAATGGAAAAACTGTTCAACTAAACGTCGCAAACGCTCTAAGCGTTCTGGGTCTGTTGGAGGCATGAAGATAGACCTAGAGGTCCCCATTTTCCAATCAAACTGCCCAACTTCCCAAAATCACCCGCATGATGAAGTTACTGGAAAATTCTCCAGAATCAGACCTTGGCAATTCATCGAATCCGCCAATATTGGGAAATCGATGTCGTACCCAATACCTTTCACTTGCAAGAGACAATACCCTTCGGTCACACCTCCTCCCCAATTTCCCAATGGAAACAACTCTAATTGTCCCTCCCAGCATTTCTGCGTCTGAGAATCGCTTGCCAGGCGGATTCTGATACTGCTCTCACTAATAAATTTGAGCATTACGAATGCTCTTCTATTAACGAACCAAACCCACATAACAAGTTGGATTCTGTTGAATTCAACTTATCTCGCATTCTTGGTGAAGCTCTTTCACCAAAATACATCTGAAAACTCCTCCCTAAATAAGATGTCGATAGAACCTAAAAATTCTCTGGTGATGACTACCCCCTTTCCCCCAGGTTTGTTTCCCCCTCCTGCGACGAGCCGCACGTGCTCACCTTCCTCTCAATCTGAAACCCACCTCTAACCATTAACCTCCCAGTCCACATTAGAAACATTGCCCTCTAATGGACACCATCATAATATTCTAACTCACCATGGACTATCTTTCCTTCAATGGAATTGTCGTGGCTATTACTCTAATTTTGAAGAACTTGTGCAGACTAATAAACATATTTACTCCAAGTGTATAGTTTTGCAGGACCTTCCGACTATGTCATCGTGACTTCTTTCACCATCTGAATATAATCGCCGTTACTTTATGAAAGAGGTCGACAATGATAGGGGGAGGGGCAGGAATAGCTTATCCACAAATCTATCCCGCTATTCCCAGTCCCTCTCCAAACCAAACTTCATGCCAGTAGCGGCAAGAATTCACGTTTGTCCATTCGCTATTCTAATATGTTCAAGTCTACTTGAGCTGCCGAGGTAGTGAAATTAGCTAAGGTCGACTTAGCTGATCTTTTTGAACAGCTCCTTGCTCGGTTTATACTAGGTGACTTCAACCTCCGCCACCCCTTAATGGGGTGACTTTTGTTACTTCATTAAGTTCCAAGATCTTATATTAATCCCTAACCCCTTTTTCCCTGGATAAGCCTTTAACACATGACTCCCAACCTATGAACGCTTAAGATTACAACACAACTTCTTCTTGGTATTTGATATTTCCTTTGCTCCCTTCCCCTTATGGATCCGTTTTACCTGGTCCCGCTTTAATTATTTATTCGGCAGCGATCATTACCCAATAGCATTAAATGAGCTTGTTTCAAGCCCAATGCAAAAACCCAAACTCCACCTGGCGTTATGATCGAGCGGCGTGGGCTCCTTTTTATCAGGCCGCAGCTATCCCTCTTTCTCCTTTATAACGATTTTCCAACTGTTGATGATGCCTTTGCTTCTTCCAGAAAGTAGTCATTTCGGCAGCGGAAGCTTGCATTCCCCAATCTTCTCCAGGCAGCGGTCGGCAACCCCTTGGTGGTCCAAGAGTGCGCACAAGCCAACCGAGAGAGAAGAAGAAACTACAGGCAATACAAAAAGACCCGTACCACCCCAACATGATTATCTTTAAAGCAGCCGCAGCGAGATCTCGACGAATTAAATCGTCAAACGCGTAAACAATATTTTCCGAACTTACACATCGACTGTTAACTCCACACTCCCCTTCCTTTTAGTGTGGAAAGTTACACAGAAATATCTCGTCGCTCCAACAAATCCTCACCCACAGTCCTCCGTTATGGGCCTGAAATAACTGATACGATTTCCGCTCCGGCGGTGGTAGCGGATGCGTTAGGTTTTAGCTTTGCTAGCCATTCGAGTTCATTCCGCTACACTGAATCCTTTCAAAAGCTGAGAATTGACACAGCACTACCAGACTTTTCAACAGCGAAAGGGGAAAATCATACTACAACCGTCTTTTACACTTGCAGAGTATCAACCTGCATTGGCAAATAGAAAAGACGGTGCCCGTTGGTCCAGACATGTTTCGGTACATCATGTCCGTCATATCCATCCCTGGCGTTCAGCTATTTTTTTGCTGGATTTATATAAGAGAATCTGGACCGAATCTTCTTTTCCATCTATTTAGACTACAGCTTTTTGGTAATTCCTATTCGCCTAAGACCTGGAATAAGATCCGAAGTTGGCAGACAACCAAAGACCAATTTCCGCTGACCTGTCACTCCTGTAAATTAATGGAGAAGATGGTTTTTGGCCGCTTACTCCCTGTTCTGGAGATCCCGTTCAAGCTTTCTCAAACTTCCAATTTGGTTTCCGCATAAAAATCGCTTGACTGCGGACCCCTTGTAAAACTAGAGCATGACATCCGGGAAGCCTTCTCAACTGGTGGGATGGTTCTTTTTTGTCTTTTTTTTGACCTTGAAAAAGCTTACGACACACGTGGAGAACTGGGATTCTCCTTAAACTCCATTCGCTTGGTTTCCGCGGCAACTCCCTCTTTTTATCAAATGCTTTTTGTCACACAGATCTATCCAGGTCGGTGCTCTCCTATTCTGTCACGCCACTTGTACTCTGGATGAAGGCGTTTCCGCAGGGTAGTGTTTTAAGTGTACTACTATTTGCTCTCGATTTAATATATTGTTACCTTTTAATCCAGCGCTGTCAATTTTTTTTCTGCTTGTCGATTGATTATAAAGCATTAATACTGAGCCGGTGCGCAAGGCTTGCCCTTTCTCGAACGGAACTTCTACTAGCTAGTTGAAAATATTCACAATAGGCCCTAGCTTTTTTATCTTAAAGAAGTCCTACACCAAAACCTCAGGACCTGCCATTAAAGAAAAGGGAATCGAAGAACTTGGCCACCTTATTACAGCGAACCTAACCTTAATATGGTTCGCCTATTCCTATTTACTTCACAGGTCAAATTTCTAGATCATTCCTAGAGTGACCACTTTAACATATGCCCCACATATCAAACACCTGAAAACCACTGTTCATTCTCGCCTCAAATCTTGGGCGCTTGATCGCAAGTCCCGTTATGTCTATATATCGCCCTAGTTCGATCGAGCTTGACTATGGCTGTGTAGTATTTGGTCAGGCCTCCCCTACTCTACTCCATCTGTTGGATCCCATACAAAAACGAGGTGATGGCCGTATCTCCACTGGAGCCTTCCGATTGTCCCCCCGGGTAAGCCTTGAATTTGAAGCCAATGTGATGCCACCCTCTCTTTGAAGGGAATACAATCATGTGTACAAGTTAATCTTCGTTTTCAAACCCCAGATACCGTCTGCTCTGACACGATTTCCTGCAGGAGGTGGCCTCAGAATCTAATTACTGGCCATTTTTCGTAACACGGTTCAATAAACATCCTTAATTTCCTTATTATCCCTTTACAAAAGGTGCTGCCTTTCTCTACGATGAAGAATACACACCTTGGTTTTTCCCCGCTCCCCCCATTTGCTTGGCTCTGACCTCTCTCTCCAAATCAGCATTGCTGCTGCCTTTGTTAAAGGCATCATTCCTGTCTCATTCCAAAGTTCATGATGAGTTTACTCCAGTATTTACTGATGGCTCTAAAAACCCGGGAACAGTGTGGGCGCTCTGCTTGTCTTCCTGATCGCAACTTTCCCATACCTGTCCCACTCTGCTTCAATTTTTCACTGCAGAATTAATGGCTATAATGAATTGCGCTTCTCGAATTCTAATCCTTAACCAAGAATCAATCTTATGTCATTTATTCCAGATTCGCTCAGCGCGCTACAAGCTTAAAACCCCTTATTCTAAAAAAACAATGGTATCTGCTTGGCAGACAATTTCTTCGGCTGCTCCCATTCCGCAAGAAACAAATTATTTAATGTTGGACCCCCTGTCATGTAGGGGTAACTGGCAATGAAATGCTGACAGAGAGGCCAAAATGCCACCGCCTCCTTTTCTCGGAGTTGTTCCAGGTAAGCCTTCCGGATGCCATTCGACAAGGTTTTACCTCCCATCACCGATTACTATCCTGCCTCCGACAGGTTTTTCGAATCTGTATTGGCAAGAGGCTGGACGCGGAATGAATCGAGAGGACGCGAAACTTAGAATATACAAACCGATCATCGGGGAGTGGTCTTCCTCCCACCGTACGAAACGCTTACACGAGGTGATACTAGCACGCCTCCGTATTGGCCACTCTAATATCACTCACAGTCACTATATGTTACGGAACCAACCTCCCCATTTGCAAAATTTTGTCGAAGAATAAAACCGCAATCTGTTCGCCATTCTTCATTGATTGCTCCCAGCCGGACTTCTAATTCGCCGCCGGTCATTTGTCCTACTTTCACAATCCGTCATCACCCTTCCAAAAGTTATCCCATAATCTTTTTCCGAATCCCTTCCACTTTTGTAGTAAACTATTTTTTTTGTTTCTACAGAAGTGAATAATTCTTCATAATATTCTGAATTTTGTTATGTAATGACTAGGACTTCTAATGCATGATTGTAATGTTTGTTTTAGTAATTTGTGTTGTCTGAACATAATTGAATACTCAAATCTCTAACCAAATTCTTTTTTGACGTTGATATATGTATGGCTCCAGAACCCCGCCTGGTGTTGATTTTTCAAACCCAGTGTGGCCGCTTTTGTGAGCCGTGGTGGTCCTGTACAACTGACTCAAAAAAAAAAAAAAAAAAAAAAATATATATAGTGTATCACATATTCAAATATAAAAATAAGTTTTAAAATAATAGTAGTATATATATATATATATTATATTATATATATAAAAAAAAAAAAAAAAAAAAAAAAAAAAAAAATATATATATATATTATATATATATTATATATATATATATATATATTGAAGGGAGGTAAGTAGTTGTCTTGAGAACCACCTTCAATAGAAGGATATTTGTTGTTGAAGAGACGAAGCGTTGTCACGGTAAAGTGGCATTTCTTCCCGGAGGCTGCTTAGGATTCTTCAGTGGGGCTAGCAGCTTCCTGCCTCAGACGCCACAGAACTCCCCCCAGTGACAATGCTGCGAGCACACTCCGCTCTTCGGACCTGGAAGGAGACGTCGGTTGTAGAGTGAGTAGCTGCCAGGTGTGCGCACATTAAGGTCACTGAGAAGACTTCGACCACTCTGTAATCTTACGTTCAGTTGGTCCGCACCTGCATTGAGAAGCACGGTACAGGATGACCGAACAGAGTGACGCCCAGTAGAAGAAACTTGATTTGATGGTTGCTTGCTGATGCTCGTTGTGCCACTCCATTGGCACATGTCACTCCAGGGTCACCAATTTGAAGGGAGGCAAGTGAGAGCCTTGAGAACCACCTTCAATAGAAAGATATTTGTTGTTGAAGAGACGAAGCGTTGTCACGATAAAGTGGTGTTTCTTCCCGGAGGCTGCTTAGGATTCCTCAGTGGGGCTAGCAGCCTCCTGCCCCAGAAAACACAATATAATATATTATAATAATATATATAATATATATAATATATATATAATATTATTATATATAATATATATATATATATATATATATATATATATATATATATATATAATATACTATATAGGTATATATAATATATATATATATTAATATTGATGATAGATAATGCAGTATAATGTGTGTGGGTTTTGATGGTGGCAAGAAGGAATAGGTATTTTGGAGATGAGGGTCTAGCAGGAGGAGGTAATGGGTAGAGTGAGAAGTTGAAGAATGGTAAATCTGTAATATATATGATGAAATTACTGGTGAAATGATCAAGAACGGAGGCGAGATGGTGATTGATTGGATTTGGAAGTTGTGTAATAAAGCGTTTATGGAGGGTATAGTTCCGAGGGATTGGAGGAGAGCCGTAATAGTACCCTTATATAAGGGTAAGGGAGATCAGGGGAACTGTAGGAATCATAGTGGAATTAGTTTATTGAGTGTTGTAAGGGATATATGCTAGTATTTTAATCGAAAGAGTGCGTCGAAGTGGACTGAAGGACTGATTGGTGGAAAGCACAAGGTGCGTTTAGGAGTGGTAGAGGATTGTGTGGATCAAATCTTTTACATTGAAACAAATGACTGAGAAAGTGAGAGAAAGAATAAATTGTATTTAGGTTTATGGATTTGCAACAGGGCGTATGATAGGATTAATAGGGAAGCTCTATGGCAGGTGTTAGTAATATATGGTGTTGGTGGTAGGCTTCTGAATGGAATCAAAAATATGTATGACGATAGTGAAGCATCTGTAAAAATAAATGGTGCCAAAAGTGATTGGTTTGATATTAATAGCGGAGTGAGGCAGGGATGTGTTATGTCCTTGGTTATTCAATTTGTATATGGATGGGGTTATGAAAGATTAGAGATGGGGTGGCAGGAAATGGTGTTAGAATTGATGGAGATGGAGGTGAGTGGGGGTGCCCTACCTATTATAGGCGAATGATTTGGTTTTGTGTGGTGAATCTGAAGAGAGTTTGAGAGGATTGGTAGAGAGATTTGGCAGGGTGTGTGAAAGGAGGGGTTTGAAAGTAAACGTAGATAAGAGTAAGGTTATGGTCGTGAATGAGGACAGTTCTCCGTGTGAAGTTATGTTAGATGGTGAGCAGCTGGAACAAGTGTCCGAGTTTAGTAGAAAGTTGTGAATTCCAGGAAGATGGCTGGTGCAATTAAATCGTTGGTGGATGTAAAGGGACTAAGTCTTGAGTGCACTAGGGTCTTACATGGGGGTATGTTGGTTCCTTTGTTAATGTATAGTGAGTGAGACTATGTCTGAAATAAGAGGTATAACTAAAGTTCATTGTTCAGATGGACAATCTTTAGGGGCGTGTTAGGTGTGAAAAGAATTGATAAATGAGGATGAACGTATTAGAGAGTTATGTGGTGTGAAGAAAGGGGGTAAATGAAGAGAATAATGAAAGTACGTTGAGATGGTTTGGTCATGTGGAAAGGATTAATGACAGTCGGTTGGCTAAGCGGATGTATAGTGGTAAGTGTGTTTGGAATCGACCGGCTGGGAGACCGAAGAAAAAGTGGATTGAGGCAGTAAACAAATGTTTGAAGGAGAGAAATGTGAGTTTGGCAGAGGCGAGAATAAAGGTGCCTAATAGGAGTGAATGGGGGTTTTTGTGAGGGGGGTATGGTTGTGGACCACTGGGCCAGGGGATGAAACCCTACACCTTGACGATAGCCATAGTGAGGGAAGTCGCGTCCCGTAAAGCTTCTAGGGTGGATTTTTTGACTGGGACGAGTTCTCACTAATAGGTATAGAGGGGACGGTAAGGGCTCGGCTCACTTTTCGACTTGCATAGTTCTTCTTATTTTCTCTTTGTCCGATGCATGTCCAAGCCCCTTCTACCCCAGTCCTGGAAGAAATAAGAATATATATATATATATATATATATAATTATATAGTTATATAAATTATATATATATATATATATATAATATATATATATATAGTTATATGTAAGTATATATGTATATATAATATATAAATAACGCCTCATGGGGGAGGAGGTTGACTTCGCCGACTCTCATACGAAGGACGCTGGCTCAATTCCTTCCGCGTAGCAGTTGGTTTTATCTACTGGGGGCGTTATTATTAAAATACTCGACTGCGAAGACGTTGTAAGCGCTGGTTTGGGAGTAGGCCGGCCATAAAGTTCGTTTCCGTTAGTTCCCCCCCCCCGTGGGGATATGTTGTGTTTGGTAAGCATGTTAATATATATACTATATATATATATATATATATATATATATATAATATATTATATATATATATATATATATTATATTATATATATAGTATATATACTATATATATATATATTATAGTACTATATATATATATATATATTAGTATATATATATATATAGTATATTATATATTTTATATATATATATAGTTATATAGTTATATAGTTATAATATAGTATATAATTATAATAATATTACTATATATATATATATATGTATTAGTATATATATTATATATTTATATATATATATATATTATATAAATTCGTGTAACCGGACCCACCACGGCTCACAAATGTAGCGGCCCACTGATTGAAAAAAAAAATCTGCATCATGGTGGGTCCTGCATGTATATATTTGAATATCAAGGAAATTCGGAAAAAAAATTGGAGTTCACGTTTGGCTCAGTGGTTAAGCGAGCTTTTTGGCTCACCTTAAGATCAGGATTCCCTCTCAGTATGGGTTCGAGTTCTAGTTCAGCCACGTGAACGGACACAAAAAAAATTTGTCGTTAGTAGGAGATTTTCTGCAATATTTACGTATTGCAGTTTACGGCATAGTGTATTAGACTAATCTCAATACACACACATACAACCATAGCCAACACATACAAAAGAACGTCTATCACAAACAAATCGCTCTTTCTCTATGCTTCTTCATTTGAAAAGCCGGTACTAGGTGCGAACCCACGCCTTACGGTGGCAGGGCTTGCTATCGGGCCTAAATATTCCTGCACACTTCCCACTTTGGCAAAACGCATACAATAGTTTTTCCTGACCAATGTACTCAGATTGAAGAGGCTATGTGGTAATTAATAAATTAAATAAATAACAACAAGGAAAATTTTGACAATGGCGAATGAATATTCGTCAAGAATAAATGAAAAATAGATATAATAAAAAAAATTAAAATATCTTAAAATTTTAATAAATAGTCCTAATATTACATAGCAGAAATTATATTGTTGTAAAGAACATACAAGAAAATAGAGTTACAACTAAAGTGGGAAGATTCGTATAAAATATGGAACGATCTTTTTTAGAAGGTCTTCATGGACAACAAGGTTAGGAAAAATGACGATGGGAATAGGGTCCAGTTGGGGGACAATCGTGAAGATATTTCGAACGATTGCAGGGGGATGGCGACGGCAAAAATTTTGCAGATGGTTGGAGGGTCCCGGTGACGTATAGTGGACAGAGTGATATTGGTGTTGCAATATTGAGGCGTGCAAGTATCACCTGTGTGTAAACGCTTTCGTTGGTGGGAGGGAGACCCCTCATCGATGCTGGGCTTTATATTTCTAAGTTTCGCTCCCCGCTTATCATTCATCCAGCACTCTTGCCAATAAGTTCGAAGCTTTAAGTCCAGAGAGTAAGGTGTAAATCTGTTGATGGAGGCTGCCTTGTTGAAATGGACATCTGGGAGGTACCTGGAACAGCTCCGAAAGGAAGAAGCGGCCATTTTGGCCTCTATCGGCAACTTCATTGCCAGTTATTCCTATATGAGGGGGGGTCCAACATAAAATGATGTTTCTTACTGGAGTGGAGCAGGCCCAAAGAAATTGGTAGGCAGCGGGATACATTGTGTTTTTAGAATAAAGGATTTTAATCGCTTGGAGGGCGCTGAGTGAATCTTAATAAAAAACATGAGTGGTCTTGGTTAAGGAATAGAATTCAAGAAAGGGCAATCATTTTAACTAATTCTGCCGTAAGAATTGAGATAGGGGAAGTTAGGTCAGGAAAGGGCAGCAGATCATCCACACTGTCCCTGTTCTAGAGCAGTTCGGTAACACTGGAGTAATTTCAACGGGAACTACGGAATGAGACGGAGATGATGCCCTTTAACAAGGCAGCAGGGTGGCTAGATTTGGAGGAAGAGGTTAGGGCCAAGCAAAAGGTAGGAGCGGGGAATAGCCAAGGTGTGTACTCTTCGTCGTAAGAGAAAGGCAGCACATTTTGCAAAAAAATGGTAAGGAAATTAAGGATACTATGAGCTGTGTTTCCAAATGGCCAGTAATTAGGATTCTGAAGTATCTCCTGCAGAATCAGTGTCATAGCAAATGGTATTGGGGTTTGAAAACTAATATAACTTGTTCACATGATGTGTTCCAATCGAAGAGAGAGTGGCATCACAAAAAAAAAAGGATGCTATGGACTGTGTTTGCAAATGACCAGTAATTATGATTCTGAGGTATCTCCTGCAGAATCAGTGTCGGAGCAGAAGGTATTTGTGTTTGAAAACTAAGATAACTTGTGCCCATGATGTATTCCCTTCGAAGAGAGAGTGACATCACATTGGATTCAATTTCAAGGCTTACCCGGGGGGACGATCGGAAGGCTCCAGTGGAGATGCGGATCACCTCGTTTTGGATGGGATCTAACAGGCGTAGTAGGGTTGGGGAGGTCTGACCATATACTACACAGCCATAGTCAAGCTTCGATCGGACTAGGGTGATATAGAGACGTAAAAGGGACTTGCGGTCAGCACCCCAAGATTTTGAAGCTAGATGACAAGTTTTTTTCAGGAGTTTAATATGCGGTACGTATGTTAAATGGTCATCTAAAATTAGTCCTAAAAATTTGACTTGTGAAGTTACAGGTATGGGCGAACCATGTAAGGTTAGGTTCGCTGGAAGAAAGTGGCATGTTCTTCGTTTCCCTTCCCTTTTTTCTTAAAGAGCACTGCTGAGGTTTTGGTGGGAGAGAAATGGGAGTTCACCCTTTGTGAAATATTCTCAATAGTTAGTTGGAGTTGCCTTTCGAGAAAAGGCAACCTGGTGTCGGGCTATATATAACGCAAGGTCATCAACATAGAGAGAAAAATTGACCGTCGTTGGGATAGAAGTAACGATGTCATTAAATCCGAGAGCAAATAGTAATACACTTGGAACACTATGCCGAACGCCTTCATCCAGAGTGAGTAAAGTGACGTGACAGAATAGAAGAGCACCGAACCTGGATGGATCAATTTGACAGTAGGCATTTAATGAAAAGAGGAAGTTGTCCATGAAACCGCGAAGCATGAGTTTAAGAGAATACCATCCCACATTATGTCATAAGCTTTTTCAAGATCAAAGAAGACACCAATAACCATCCCACCAGTTGAGAAGGCTTCCCTGATGTCATGGTCTAGTTTTAACAAGGAGTCCGCAGTCGAACGGTTTTTTGCGGAAACCAAACTGGAAATTAGAAAAGGCTGCCTGAAACCATATTCTCCATTAATTTATAGGAATAACAGGTTAGCGAGATTGGTCTTTGATTGTCCGCCAACTTCGGATCTTTCCCAGGTTTGAGAATATGAATTACAAAAGCTGTGGTCCAAATAGAAGGAAAAGAAGATTCAATCCAGATTCTGTTATAGTAGACCAGCAAAAAATGCTGATCCGAGGGATGGATATGACGGAGCATGATGTACGAAATCATGTCTGCACCAAGAGTACCGTCTTTGCTATTCACCAGTGCAGTTTGATACTCTGCAAGTGTAAAAGGACGGTTATAGGTAAGATTTTTCCCTTTTGCTGTTGAGAAGTCTGACAGTGTAGTGTTATTTCTCACTTTTTGAAAGGCTTCAGGAAAGCGACATGAACTGGAGTAGCTATCAAAACTATAACCTAATGCATCTGCAACAGCAGGAGCGGAGATCGTGTCTGTTATATATCAGGCTATAAGAGGACTGGGTGAGTTTTGAACGACGATATATTTCTGTGGTTAAATTCTTTCACCCACTAAATAAGGAGTGGGACGTTACAGTGAGATGAAGTTCGAAAAACAATTGTTTACGTGTTGCGATTAATTCCCGGGACCGCAACAGCTGCTTTAAAAATAATCATGTTTGGGGTGGAAATGGTCCTTTTGTATTGCCTGTAGAGTTTCTTCTCGGTTAGCTTGTGCGCATTCTTGGGACCACCAAGGGGTTGCCGACCGCCTGCTTGTGGAAGATTGCGGAATGCAAGCTTCCGCTGCCGAGATGACAACTTGCTGGAAGAAGCGAAAGCTATTATCAACAGTCGGAAACCGGTTATTGAAGGGAGAAAGAAAGATAGCTGTAGCTTGATAAAAAGGAGCCCACTCCGCTTGATCATAACGCCAGCTGGAATAGGTTTAACATTGGCTTGGTACAAGCTCATTTAAATCTATTGGGTAGGGATCACTGCCGTTTAAATAATCGAAGCGGGACCAGGTAAAGCTATCCATATGGGAATGGGAGCAAAAGAAAATGTTAATACAAGAAGAGGTGTGTGCATTTAAACGTTCGTATGTACCAGTCCTGTGTTAAGACATTCCAGGGAAAAGGGGGTTAAAAAATCTACAAGGATCTTATACTTCAACAAAGTGACAGTCACCACATAAGGTGTGGCGGAGGTTGAATTCTCCTAGTATAACAACTGGAGTAGGAAGCTGTTTGAAAAGATCAGCTATGTCGACTTTAGTAAATTAATTACTCTGAGCTAAGTATATAGAACAGAGAGTAAGGTCAGTGGATAAGTGAATTCGTGCTGCCACTGCATGAAGCTTAGTTAAAGAGGGACTGGAGAATAAGGGACAGATTTATAAATGAGTATTCCTTCACCTCCCCTATCATTGTCACCTCTTTCTATAAAGGTTAGCGGCGATTTATATTCCGTCGGTTGAAAGAAGTCGTCATGACATAGTCGAAGTTCCTGCAACATAGGCCATGCTGTATTATAAATATTATAATGATGGTATTTTTGAGACAATTGTCTCTGTACGACTATGGGTACTGTTGGAGGTGGATTCAGACGGAGAGGAAAGACTGAGACGTGGATCTCGACGAGGAGGGGCAACATATCCTGGTGGTAAAGAATAGTCTTACAGCAGAGATTTGGGTTGTGTGACTGCTTTTGGAAAGGAGTTTTCAGTAGTATTTGGTGAGGCTCGCTATTGAAGCGAGTAAATTGAGTTCCAACCAAGCCATACTTATGTGTGATTTGGTTGATCGTTGAAGAGCAATCAAAATGCTGCTTGTTTATAATGGGAGTTATCACATATCTGCCAAGCAAACAAGATCAGAAATGTGTGGAGGATATGAGCTTGTTTCCATGAATTGGGAAAGAATGGTAATATTCCTGAAAATCTTGTTTTTCGATATTGGGCTTCAAATATATATTCTTGGATTGACAAGGTCTGATACTGAAGATTTTGCCAGTAATCATCATGCGAGGATTTTGTTTGAAATTGGACAATTTTTAAGGCTGACCTCTGGTCTCCTTTCATGCCTGAACAGTTCCAGAAGTTTGCGCGTTTACGTCTGGACAGTTTCATTCGAATTTCTCCGAAAGCGCAGGGAAGATTAGAAAGAAGGGGTCATCACTCAAGCTCCATTGGGAAGCTGTTAGTCCATTTCGTCCGCTAAGTATAGAATCCCTGGGAGTGCTGATAGGAAATTCGGAAGAAGACTTTTATCTTACAGATTATTAGAGTGTTGATTGTAGGTTGTCCGGTAGCTGTGATTGTTTGGGTGTAATAATATATTGAAGTCATTGCTTTAGTCTCTGAAATAGACTTATGGTGTAGTCTCTTCTGTGTTATTTTTTACTCGGTTACTGTTTTGTTTAGAAAATTCGGATGCTTTGTATTTTAATGAATAATCTTTAGCTTCGTGACTACTCTTTTATGTGTGTTTTAGGAACATCTTTTTCAGGAATTTGAGTAATATGGGAGGCTATTAAGGGACAAAGAAGGCAGTCTTCTTGATAAGTTTGGAAACCTACTTGGGTAGAGGGACATTGTTGTCTTGCAGGAAATGTTTTCCAAATTTTGTGTTGGATGAACCAGCTTAGTTTCATTGCTGGTTTGTTGAAAGCTAGTACTCGGGATAGGGTTGTTGATGGCACTTTGGACGGGAGATTGGATCAACGGCTGCTTTTGTACTATTTGACTAGTTGGCAGTGTGGGCAATACAGGCAGACAGGTTGCAATAGCTGCCCGAGTTTCACTGGGATTTAGGAGAGGAGTTCTGCTAGTATGGGGTTGTGTTGGCGGATTAACACGTGGAGGCACGGGGGCTGCTGTAATTGTGGTGTAAGATTGCCTTTGTCTTGTGAGATATTTTTCATCGAGCTGGCGTATGGCATCTTTCCTGCTCGATTTATGTATGGTGCATAACTCCAAAACCTCCTGTTCAAACAGGTAAGACGGGCTTTTGAAGGAAAAGCACTGTTGGGGTCCTCCACAGTTTCTACATTTAGGGTTTTTTTTCACCAGGAGTGTACATTTTTGCCTTTGTAGGTGGGCGAGGGGTATTAAAGGTCAGCAGTAAACGAGGATTTGGGGTGTCAGGCAAGTCCCGACGAGGGGGAAATCTATAAATGTTTGTAACGGAAAATCTTTTCTGTTGGAGATTTCAAACAATGACAGAAGTATCTTCGTCTTTCTGTTCAAAAGAATAAATAGTGCCTTTAGATGTGTCTCTTATTTTATCAGGCGTAGAAATAAGAGAAATGTTTGCGAGAGACGTTAAGGATGACAAAATGGAACTTTGATTCCGGTTAGCAGCTTGTACGAGAAGGGACCCATTTCTCATTAATGTGACTGGAGTGTCTTCAACTCCTAAAGCTTCTTCAGGTGTATCACTGAGAAGAATGGTTCTGTGCTCAGTAAGAGCTTTGGAGAGAGTAGTTCGCAGTACGTGATATATCGGGAATGATGTATCGCTGGCATTCCTGGAGGCGGTGCAGCATTTGGAATAAATGAATAATAACGACTATGACTAGGGCACCCTCGCGAGATTGCCCATACCGTTTGGGCACCTGGGGTGTTTGGGGTATGCTAGTCGATGAATCGCTGAAATTATGCAAAGGACCCTCAGGTGTAGGAGAAGGAAGTAAAGCACAGGCACCTGCTGGTTTAGAAGTAGTAGGGACCGCGGTAGGGTCAGGCTGGGAACCTGACAGATGGTAATTGTTGTTGTTAAACTCACCTCGGTTTAAACACGTTTTTTCTTTTTAATAACTTTTACATAAAAAATTTAACCTCAAACTTCGTCTCCATGAATGAGCAGTTATGACAGTAAAGCACTTGAAACATGAAAGTGAATATCAGGATGGGGTGGAAAGGCGTATATTTCATTAGGAAGGGTAATTCTTCTCCCCACAACAGGTTACAGTCCAGAGATCCACACAACTTCCCGGACCCCACCCCGTAGGGTAGGCTGTGGGTGTGGCCTCGGAAGATCCTCCCGGAACTCTACGCTGGTTTACCCCCGTGTACCACATGACACCTTATATCTTCACGTAAAGCCTGAGATTATACACATAAATGCAGGACAGCCTCCTCGCCGGTTAGCTCAAGGTTCGGGTCTCCTACAATTGGCCCCTTGGAGGTGAGCTAAAATAACTGGTTTTTCTCCTGTACCCTTATCCACGGGGAGGAAGTGTGGTGTGAACTGAAACCCCATGTTGGAAGTGGCACCGGATAACCCAAGGGGTTGTGACGGGAAAAAAAGGGAGGACAACCTTTAACAGATATTAAAGCGACTAATGGGTGGGTATTCAAAAAAATCGGTTAAAAATTGTGATAAAGAAGGTGGATTGAAAAGACGGAAAATTTATGAAAAATGAGGGTAAAGACAGAAGGTTGAGAGATTTTTTTTTGAGTGGATGTATACAGGAACACAGCACACAAGAATGCGGCTTATACCATGTTAGTTAAACTAATGACAGGGAAATCCCTACGGAACGAAAGAGGAGACAAGGCTGGATGGTTAGATCTTATACAAGATGTTCAGTTCCAATAAGAAGGCAAAAACGCAATCATTACGAAAGTGGGATGATTCGGATAAGATGTGCTGAAAGCGATGTTGAAGAGGTATAGATAGCACGGCAGGGAAGAACTTGGTTCGAAGGGTCGAGATGGCCACGCAATCCACAAAGAGATAAACGACTGTGAGAGAACAATGGGAGGAGCAAAATGGACAGGTCGGAGGGAACCCCCTGCGACGTAAGAAATCCATGAGTGAGATTGATATGACCCAGACTCAATCGAGCCAGGACCACCTCCAGGAGGCGACGACTCCTACTAGATGAAGACCGCTGTCCAATGACGGGTTTGGCGCCACGAGCATCCTCCGCCCAGCATGATTGCCAGTCAGAGATGAAACCCCATCGTAATGAGATGGAGAAATCAGTAGCAGGGGAAATCGCCCAGGCGTGCAGCAGGAGGAAGGTATTGAGCACCCGACACCATGTGTGTAGCCGCCCGCTTGGCCAACCCTCGGCCTGTTCGTTCCCAGGAACACGCACATGGGAGGGAACCAAACAAAACTCAATGTTGTGGTTCCGCGCAGGTAACAAGCAGAGGGACTTCTGAATGTCAGAGACCAAAAGGTTTCGGGTAGATTTGTCAAGCAACGCCTGGAGAGTGTCTCGAGAATCGGAAAAGGTGGTATAGTTACCCCATGGGTGATGGTATTGATTCTGTTCACCGCCATGAACACCGCTATCAGTTCGGCTGGAAAAAAACACGGTGGAAGGGTGTGGGATACAGTGATGTCTGGAAACACAGCTGAAGCCCCCACCCTTCCCTCCGTCTTGGAACCATCGATGTAAACCGCTATGGACCTCCGCGTGGGACAGAAAGGAATCACTCAACTGCACCGAGGGTGCCTCAGACTTACTCAAAGACTGGATCCCGTTGCAGAGAGCAGGAGACGATAAACCCACTTTTAGTGAGGAGAGGTAAAATCATAGTGCATGACCGCTCGCTGAGGAAGGTCGAAGAAAGCGAAGATGGAAGTAACAATCCCAGCAAATGGCCAATAAGAAGGGTTGTGACAGACACGCTCTAAGATAGATGTCAAGGCTGATGAAGTAGGAACCTGAATACGGATGAACAGTGAGCACATGAGCTGCTCCCCCCGCAGGGATATGGGCACACCCGGCCTTCACCGTCCAGGCTTTCCCTGCGGAGAGGACGAGATGCTTCGTGGCAATTCTCCAGCTTCGTCTCAACTGGGTTCAACACGGTAGGTAGGACTGGAAGGTCTCTGGCCGATATACGGCAACACATAGTACTGCTTAGCGTACAGCATGATGTAAATGGTGTGATCATGGTTTTCTTCTGTCCGCCCCCAAGTCTTATAGGTGAGGTGCCATAAGAGATCCAAGGAACGACGGCAATTAACTTTGAGGAGAGTAATGTGAGGAAGGTACGTGAGGCGCTCATCGAGCAGCAGACCCAGGAACCTCACCGTCGGCTCTACATGGAAAGGGGGGCCATAAAGGAGCAACAGAGGAGGTGAATGTAGTCGACCCCTAGACGAGGATTTTTTCGAAAAGCACAGCTGTAGTTTTGGGAGACTAGTCGTGGAAATTGTAAAGCCACGCGCAGAACACCAGGAGGAAATCTTATCGATGGCGAGCTGAAGTTGTCGCACCATGCAAGGAAGTTAGCTCCAGAGATGTACAGGCAAGGTCCGTCAACATAGGACAGCGACACCGGGTCTGGTGGATCCACAACACCCATTGACTATTGCGAAACACACGCTCAGTAACAATCTGCCTGCGCTGCGGATCCCTTCGTTCCAGTACAAATAATCTCGACGTGACCTGAAAACGAACGATCCCGACATCAACACTGAAGGAAGAGGGAGAGTTGCCCCCTTAGGCCCAGGAAATGGAGGCTCCGCAAAACCCCAACCTCCACGTGCTACCATACGCTTTTCGCAGTCGAAGAAAACGGGCAAGGTCATTTTGTTGGAAGGAAATGACTCACGAACGTCGTGATCTAAACGAAGGAGAGGATCCTAGGGTAGAGGTGCGAGGAAACCAAATTGATAGTCGAAAATGCATGGAGTTGCTCCAACGTGGGGACAAGACGGGAAGCCACCAATCTCTTCATTTGCATATGTTGCAGGTTTATGAAATAGAGCGATAGTTATCGGAAGAAGTCGGATAACCAGGTTTGGGAATTGGGACCATATTCCATTGTATAAGCTGAAGGAAGGCAGTGGCAGAAGATGAGAATGCCGGAGCATCTGGAAAGAGGGCCGGGGTCAGGGCAAGGGCTCCATCCCCGAAAATTTGAAGGGTATCCGGACTCTGCTCTAGTGAATAGTGTTGTATTAGAAGGTCTCTCCTTGGTAAACAGAAAAAATGCCGGAAATCCACCTCAGGCGGTCAGAACGAAAAGGTAAGGATGACCGGGAGCGATGGTAGAAGGACGCGAAGTGATAACCCAGCTCGTCTTCTACGACCCCGGGAGCGAGATGATCATCAGAGGGTTTTGCTGGGCCGTAACAAGGATAAGGCGATCTGCATGAATGGTTTCTGTGAAATGTTTGTCAAGCACCTGCTTTAGATGGACCGATGATTACAGGCGTAGAGAGTGACGGTGGAGCGTATGATAAAAAGACTGTCGGTAGCTGCGAATCAATTACGCCGGAGCTGGCTGCCGAACGTTTAAACAAATTCAGTTGGAAGGTGTAGGAGTTCTGTTACACAGCCTGTACAACCTTACGTGGTCGCCGATTAGCCCGAACACACCCTGGGTCCACCAGGGTGTCGATTTACGGGTCAAGATAACAGGGTATATGGTCGCGTAAAGCTGAAGGATTGCTTCCTGAAAGTATAGTGAAAGGAATCCTCCGGGACGGGAACTAAGGTGTTACATGGAAAGATGGGAAACGTAAGTGGCTGATGAATCGAAAGAAGACAGTTCGGCTCTGTCGGTAGCGCCATCCAGAATAAGGTGGTGTGATAGAACAGGGCTGAATGATGGTATCACGATTGGGTAAGTGGACTTCACCAAGAGGAAAGATGATCTTTCCCACCCAAAACGATCCAAAGACGAGATGGAACACAAAGAGACATAACACAGGAGAATGCCTTTATCAAACGTCAAAGGTTAGGAGGCCAGTGTTGAGGACATTCCAATGAAAACCTCCTGCCAACATACTCATTGTAACCAATGCATTGGGAACGTAACATTATGTCTCCCACAAAGGATGGCGGGGGTAAAGTCAACCGAGGACGAACAATGGGGGGTGGGAGATTCCGTTGAACAATGACGAGGTCCTTCTTGTTATTTTACGGCTGGAGTCTAGGTACAACTGGAAAACGAGGTAAGCGACAATGTCAAATGGATAGAGCCCTACGGCTGCAGTGGAGTGGAGGGGGATAGGAGAATGGGACAGACTCGTGAAGCAGGATCGCTGCCCCTCTGTCGCTGGCCCCACGATTCAGGGAAGAAGGGGTTCCTGTGCCTTGAAGGTCTGCAAAAGGTCTAGGTCACGAAGTGCAACTTCTCTGTAATCACAGCGCAAGGGCTGATGAGCGTCATGTAATTTCTTTTAGTTCTTCGTATTAGCAAATAACGGCTGCAGTTCCATGTAGATGAAAAAGTGCCGTAAACGGGAAACAATTCAGATGGTTAGGATAATCGTGACAAATAGTCACGATGTCTTGGGGCATTTGCAGTCTCTCAGAGATAAAGCGGATGGCCGTAAGCGTCGGGCTAACCACGAACGGAACTCAAACTCCGGGGCAAGAGGAAGATCACGCAAGCAGGGATATGTGTGGGGACCCTCCTGCTACGAGCGGGGTTCCTGGTCAGCATCAGGAGAGGGTTCGCCAAAGAGGCACCAAGTCACAATCCACATTTCGAACATTCTTCCGCTGGCGCACCCTGCGACTTCTTAGGCAGTCTGGAGGGCTGTGTCCTCCAGGGGTTGCTCTAACAGAGGATTGGAAGATGGAAGAGAAGAAACATAGTAGAATGGGGTCGGCGGAGTGATAGGAAGACTCATTGGAAGACAAGAGTTCAGTGTTTGTAGGCGAAATCTCGGAAGCAATCCCCACCAGAGTAGAGCCAGATGACTCAGGCGACGGGTCGAAGTCAAAGCGAGCAGAGGAAAGGCAGGAAGGGAAAGAAGACTCTTTCTCTGGCGTTCCACAACACTAGCACGTAAAAGGAAATAGAGTGTGGCTGCTACGTCTATCCCTAGAAGCAGACTGCGGTCGGGTCGAGTGTCAATAGATACCGCCTCGGACGTTTCCCCTCGGAGGCACGCAAGTGTCAGCACGTGAATCATGGAAAAGAGTAATCGAAGAGTCATGGTGGCTATCCCGAAAAAGCTCAAATGTGCTTGAATAATGTGAGAAGGAAGTGGGCTTAGGCGGCGTGATTAATAAATGATCAGAACGGGTAGAGGCTGGACACGGGATGTCAGCGCGGCGAACTCGTTTCGGCAGGACAGAGACAGGTCCCCCAGTGCAAACGGGTTCCTTTTACTTTAAGAAGTCCATGGCCCGATAAGCAAACGAGTACGGATGTCTGGCCTGGGAAGATCCCCCCTTGGACGGACTCCGTCGCAACATTAAGAGGGGCTTGGCCGTTTTCGGCGAAACAGAGCAGTGCACGTTTGCTGGGAAGATGGTAACATGGGAAGCTCCGCCGAGGCAACAGGGATGTGTCTATGACCTCAGAAGGGACACAGGGTCGCAAAATCAGATATCCCCGTGGGAGCCGCATGGACCTCTACAAGGTGAGAAGATTGAGAGAGGTTCGTGTGTGTCGGCGAAGAACGATGAGTGGGCCTCTCGTCGGTCATACTTATGAATGGCGCACTGCTCCAGGATTTCCTTCTCCAAGGCAAAGAAGGGGCAGTGTATAGAGGAGGCCGGCTGTGGGCCCTTGCATTTAGACATGGGATTTTTGTCACGAGTTTCGGGTGGAGAAACTTCACATGTCGAAATATGGTCGGGGAGACCGACAAATTCTCCTGGGGGTGACCAATTTATGGCACTTGAACACCTTATCGGGAAGGGCACATAAGTTCGAGCCGTATACATAGTCAAGCCAATGCTAAACATCATATAACAAATTAATAGTTTTTTCTGGTTTGGTTCCTTTGGGTGGAATTCAATGTCGTAATTTATTTATAATTACTCCATCTGTCACTTAGTGACCATCATTTCCTAATGGGTACAGATGACTGTATTCACGGGTGATTGACCTGTAATTGAACTTAGAGGTATCGTGAATGCATTGATCATCATTTTCCGTTTAATATTTATGTAAATAAACAAATTTACAAACAAAGTTGTATATAAAATTAGGTTTAATCATTGTAAAATTAAGTATTATCGCAGTATTCAATTTATTTTCCATTTATCATATCAAAATGCAACCGATATGGTACTGTATTTTCTCGTCCGCACCATCCAATCAACGGCTCCCGTTTTGGAGGTGTGTGATGACGTCATTCTTAGCATTAGAAAATTCTTTCGTACTCGTTGTATACATATTTACATTGAAAATTATAACAATGTTTAACCTCTTCTAATTCGGTTAATAAACATCCTTTCGATTTGGTCCTTGCTCCAGAGCTGGAAATGGTGCTTATTGATATACCATCGAAAGGATTTTTCTTTTAAGTTCCTATTCTTGAAGTTATTCGAGAAAACTATTAAATCATAATTTATTCGAAATTTAACTTCATTTTCTTATAAAGTACATCAAGCTGTATCCCCACATCAATTTTCGTTAAAAAATATTAATTATTAACGAAGCTATTCAATTTGGAAGAAGGCAATCAATTTAAATGAAAAAGTAAGCCTCTCTTTCCTTTTTCACTCTTCAGCTCTACGAGTAAACTACCCTTTATAATTGAACTACAACCTTGAAATTTACATTATTTGTTCCTTTATTTATTAATAGTTAAAGCTTCAATTTTCAGATCTCTAGGTTACTTGTAGCCACTAAAAAATGGGGTTAGGGGCTGGAGCCCCCTTTTTTCATTTTTGGAAATTTTTTCTCGTTTCTCTTAATTTACATTTAAAGTTCCATAAAATTTAACCTACGAGAAGTTAGTAGTAATTTAATTCAATATATATATGCATGAATATATATAATATATACTATATAATATATATAGTTATATATACTATATATATATATATAATATATATATAATATATAAAATATATTATTATATATATATATTATATAATATATATAAAATATATATATATTATATATATATATATTCTGCCACCTTTCTAAAGAGGACTCTGTAGCGTAAGGCTTGTCAGTTTTTCTGGAACGTAAACCCCCTCACCCGCCCGGGTTTTTTCCGGGTTTAAAAAAAATTTCTCCAAAATCGCTCGAGAGAAATCATTGCCAGTCCTGGGATAGAGTAACGATAGTCATTAAATCCGAGGCAAATAGTAGTACACTTTAGAAGCATGACCCTGCGAAACGCATTCATCGAGAGTAAAGTGCGTGACAGATATAGAAGAGTGCAGCCGAACCTGGAAGAGTTCTATTTGACGAAATACATTTAATAAAGAGAGGGAGCTGTCCTCGGACACCGAGCAAGTGGAGTTTAAGGAGAACCCCAGTTCTCCACGTTGTGCTATAAGCTTTTTCAAGGTCAAAAAACACAGCAAGAACCATCCCACCAGTTGAGAAGGCTTCCAGGATATCATGACCCAGTTTTAATAAGGGACCCGCGGTCGATCGATTTTTGCGGAAACCAAACTGGAAGTGTGAAAAAGAATGGCGACTCTCTAGAACATGGAAACATTTTCTCCATTAATTTGAAAGAATGAGAGCTAAGCAAAATTGATCTTCGGTTATCCGACAACTTCGGATCTTTCCCATGTTTGGGAATATCGATTGCAAAAGCTGTAGTCCAAATAGAAGGAAAAGAGGATTCGATCCATATTCTGTTATACAGATCCAGCAAGAACGCTTATGCAGAGGGGTGAATATGACGGAACATTATATACGAAATTAAGTCTGGACCAAGATCCCCGTTTTTTGTTGTTAGCCAGTGCAATTTGATACTCAGCTAGTATAAAAATATGGTTATAGATATAATCTTCCCTTTCGCTGTTGAAAAATCTGGCGATGCAATGTTAATTCTCAATTTTTGAAACGCTTCAGGATAGCGAAAAGAGCTCGAGTGGCTAGCAAAACTATAACCTAACGCAACTGCAACAGTTCCAGGAGCAGAGATGTTATCGGTGATATCAGGCCCATAACGAAGGAAGGTGGGTGAAGAGTTGTTGGAGCAGTGTGATATTTTCTATACAACTTTCAACACCGAAGAAAGGGGAGTTGAGTAGTTGACAAAAGAAGTATAATTTCGAAAGTATTGTTTGCGTGTTTGACAATTAATTCGACGAGATCTCGCCGCAGCTGCGTTAAAAATAATCATGGTTTGGGGTGGCGCGGGTTCTTTTGTATTGATTGTAGAGTTTCTCTCTCCCGGTTAGCTTGTGCACACTCTTGGGACCACCAAGGGGTTGCTGAACTCCTACCTGTGGAAGGTCGCTGAATGCAAGCTTCGGCTGCTATGATGATAACTTGTTGGAAGAAGTTAAAAGGCATCATCAATAGTCGGAAACTACTTATTGAAGGGAGAAAGTGAAATAGCTGTAGCCTGATGAAAAGGAGCCCACTCCTCTTGGAATAGCGCCAGGTGGAATTGAGTTTTAACATTTTGCTCGGTGCAATTCATAATAATCTATTGGGTAATGGTCACAGTCGTATAAATAATCAATGCGGGACTAAGTAAAGCGATCAATAAGAGAATGGGAGCAAATGGAATTATCAATACAGGAAGAAGAGTGTATCTAATCGTTCATACGTAGGGAGTCCTGTGTTAAGGCATCCCAGGGAAAATGGTGTTAGAAGATCTACAAGGATCTTAGACCTAGACGAGTTGACAAAGTCACCCCATAAGGGGGGAGGCGAAGGTTGAAGTCTCCCAGTATAACAACCAGAGTAGGGAGCTATTTAAAAAGATCAGTTATGTCAACCTTAGTAAACTCACTATTCGGAGCAAAAGTAGATCGAGCAGACAGTAAAGTCGGTGGACTGATGAATTCGTGCTGCCACTACATGAAGTCTAGTTAGGAGAGGGACTGGGTAATATGGGGATAGATTATGATGAATGAGTATTCCTGCTCCTCCCCTTCATTTCACCTCTTTCGAGAGAAGTTAACGGGATGTATATTCAGAGGGTTGAAGGAAGGTCACGATGACATAGTCGGAGTTCTTGCAAACCATATACACTTGGTGGACATAGTTTATTAGGTTGAACAAAGTTCGGTCGAAAATTAAGTATATCACGACAATTCCATTGAAGGAAAGTAAGTCATGGTGAGTTATTAATGTTAGAGGTTGCGTCTATTAGAGACAATGTTCTCTATGGACTGGGGGTAAATGTTTAGAGGTGTGTTCGGATTAGAGGGAAGGTTGAGACTGCGGTCTCGGCGAGGAGGGGAACAAAACCTGGGGGGCTAGTCATACACCAGAGATTTGTTAGGTTGTATTGACGTCTTTCTAGGGAGTGTGAGTTTTCAGATGTTATTTGTTGAAACGAGCTTCAACCATGAATGCGAGATAAAGTTGAATTCACCGAATCCAACTTGTTATGTGGTTGCTCTGGTTAATAACGAGCACGTAATGCTCATATTTATAGGGAGAGCACTAGTTCAGAATCGCTTGGCAAGCAGAATTCAGAAATGGGGGGGGCGGCATAGAGTTGTTACCTGAAATGGGAAGGAAGGTGTATCCAGAAGGGTATTGTCTTTTTGAGATTGTGTTGGGGGTTACGACATCGATTTCCAATATGGGATCGATGAATTGGCAAGGTCTGATTCTGGAGAATTTTCCAGTACTTCATCATGCGGGTGATTTGGGAATGGGTAGTTTGATTGGAGAATTGGGACCTCTGGGTCTCATCTTCATGCCTTCATCAGACCCAGAACGTTTAGAGCGTCTTGCGACGTTTACGTTGAACAGTTTTTCCATTCACCTTTCTCGAAGTGCAGGGAAGCATTTAGAATGAGAATGGGTCAATCGCCATACAAGCTCCATTTGCGGAGCTTTATTCCAAATTCATCTTCTAGGTAAGAATCCACTTAGAAGAGGGCTGATAAAGAAACTCGGAGAAGATTTATAGGAAGAAGCAGAGGAACTAAACTGTCTTGTTAGACTATTAGATCAATTGGTTGGTTGAGTTGTCATTTAGTTGGGATTATTGCGTACAGTCTTTTTAAAGCCTTTGGCATTTGTCGCGAAGCTAGACTGTATGGCGAGGTCGTCGTCTGAGTTGCATTTTTTAACACTGGGGTTACTGATGTTATTGAAGAATTCGGTTGCTCTATAGTTTTAGGAATTAATCTTAAACTTGGCGACTATCCTTTTTCTGTGTGTTTTAAAACATCTTTTACCAGGGGTTTTAGTAATAGTGGGAGGCGGATTAAGGGACAAAGACACCGTCCTCTTGCATAAGTTTGGTGAAAACCAGTTTGGTGAGTATGGGACAGTGTTCTTGGCAGGAAAAGTTTTTTCCAAATTTTGTATTGGATAAGCTAGCTTAGTTTCATTGGTAGCTTGTTGAGAGTTAATGCTCAGAGTAGGCTGTGCATGCTCTTTGGACGGAGATGAATCAAGGCGCTGCTTTTGTTGAATCTTTGAGAAGTGTAGTGTGTGGCAGCGTACAGGTAGGAACGGGCGTTGCAGTACTTGCCTGAGTTTCAAGGGAATTTAAGAGAGGAGTTCTATTAGGAGGAGGGGTTGTGTTGGCGGATTAACAAGCGGAGGCTTGTGGGGCGGCTGTAATTGTGGCGTAAGATTGCCTTTGATTTGTCCGATATTTTTCATTGAGGTGGCGTATATCATCTCTCCTGCTCAATTTATGTGTGGAACATAACTCTAAAACCTCCTGTTCAAACAGGTAAGACGGGCATTGGAAGGAAGAAGCACTGTGGGGTCCTTTACAGTTTTTGCATTTAGGCGTATTTTCACATAGGAGTGTCGAAAAATTCTCCGCAGATTGGCATAGTCTTCCTTCCCCTACAGTATTTCGGCGATGCACCAAACCGTTTGACATTTTGAAGCAACGTCTGGGTCGAGGGATAAACGTGCGAACACTGTAACTTGTGAACCCTATTTTGACCTTTGTAGGTGGATAAGGGGTATTGAAGGTCAGCAGTAAACGGGGATTTGGTTTGTCAGGAGTTTCCCGGCGAGAGGGGGAAATCTATAAATGTTTGTGACGGAAAATCTTTCTGTTGAGTTCTCCAAAAACGGACAGGCTGTGTATCTTCGTATTTCTGTTCAAAAGAATCAATAGTGCCTTTAGATGTGTTTCCTAAGTGTCAGTCAGAGTAGAATAACAGGGAAACATCTCCAAGAGCACGTTAAGAAGACAAAGAATGAAACCTTTGATTTCGACGATTAGCAGCTTTTACGAGAATGGACATTCCTCATCAATGGACTGGGAGCGGTCTTTCAAACTCTAGGCTTTTTCGATGCCTCTACTGAGAGGAATGCGTTCTGTGCCTCAGTAAGAGATTTCTGGAGGTAGCGGATCGTTAGTATGTAATACATCGGGAAATGACATTGTTCTGCTGACATTCCTGGCAGGTGGGTGCAGCGTATGGTGTAAAGCGAATGAGTACGACATTACGGGGCACCTTTACGGATTGCCCGGGCCGTTGGGGCACCTGGTGTGTTTGGGGTATGCTGGTCGACGAATCGATGAAATTTCGCAAAGGACCCTCAGGTGTAGGATCAAGAAGTACAGCATAGGTACCAGGTCCTAGCACGTCAGTCAGGGGACCGTGGTAGGCCAGGGCAGGGAAGCTGACAGATCGGTAATTGTTTAACTCAACCTTTATTTAAACTCGTTATTTCATTAAAGACTTTTCCATAAAAAAATTTTTAACACACCACAAACTTCGTCTCCATGTATGAACAGCATAGCAATAAAGCAAATGAGATATAAATGTAAATAACAGGATGGACGGCAAAAGGCATATTATTTTCATCAAGGCAGAGGGTCAATCCTTCCTCTTCGCATAGCAGGTCACAGTCCAGAGACCCAAACAACCACCCGGACCCCACCCCGTAGGGGGGGCTGTGATGTGCGCCTCCGGAAGATCCTTCCCAAACCTTTTACGTGGGTCCCACCCGCTGCGACCACCAGCGCACCCTTAATGTCGTTCGCTGTAAAGTCTACGAGAATTCAGTACACCAGAAGTGCAGAAACAGCCTCCTCAGTGCGTTAGCCAAGGCTCAGGTTCCCTACAATTGAGTTCGGCCCGGCGAGGTTGAGCAGCTAAATGACCGGTGTTTCATACTGCTACCCTGCATCCACGCGGAGGAAGTGTGGCGTGAACTTGTAAACCCGTGCGGGAAGGGGCACCGGATAGCCCAAGGGCTGTGATGGGAAAAGGGGAGGGTAACCTTATACAAAATTAAAGGGACTTATGGGTGGGAATGAAAAAAAAAAAAAAAAAAAAAAAAAAAAAAAATCGCCTCTTCGCTCTAAGACGCTGAAGGACGGGTGGTATATCCGTATATCCCGGCCCAACAGCATCCCAGAGAGCCCCCCAAACCACTTACACGGTGAAAGCGACCGACTGAGCGGATATATCATATATATAATATATAATATATACTATATATATAAAGATATATATATATATATATATATATAATATATAT
The DNA here is from genome assembly GCA_015478945.1 of Trachelipus rathkii. Lineage (NCBI taxonomy): Eukaryota > Metazoa > Arthropoda > Malacostraca > Isopoda > Trachelipodidae > Trachelipus > Trachelipus rathkii. The sequence continues at coordinate 20,012 of JABUQX010106164.1, read as the reverse complement.
ATATATAATATATATATATATGTGTTGAGAAGAATTAATAAAATGAGGAAGGACGTAGTGGGAGTGTGTCTGTATGTTAAGAAATGCGCAGTAAATGAGATAATAAACAGTAAAGTACATTGAGATGGTTTGGTCATTGTGAAAATACGGAAGATAATCGGTTGGTTAAGCGATTAAATTAGTAGTTGAACTGTGCTGGGAATCGACCGGCTGCTGGAGACTGAAGAAAAAGTGGTTGAGTCGATAAATAAAGGAATGCCTGGAGTAGAGGAATGTGAGATTTTGGCAGAGGCGAGAAGAAAGGTTGCATAATAATAGGAGTGAATGCCGGGTTTTGAATGGTGGGGGCCATGGTTGTGCCTACTGGGATTAAGGGATGACCCTGCATGCACGAGATTGCCATAGTGAGGATCCATCGCAGTCCCATGAAGTCTAGGATGATTATTTCTGTCTGTGACGAGTTCTTACTTAAGGGTAAAAGGGGGCGGTAAGCTGCGGCTTTCTTTATCGACTTGCGATCATATTCTAGTTACGTTTTCTATTTCCGGTGCATGTGTCGTACCCTTACCTTCGTGTCAAAGGGGAAAGAAGGTGGATGCATATATATATATATATATATATATATATAGATATTATATAAATATATATATATATAAATATATATATATATATAAATTATAATATACTATATATATCATATATACTATATATATATATATATATATATATAGATATTATATATATATATATATAATAATTATATATGTATTAAGATATATATATATATAGTATAGTATAAGATATATACTATATATATTAGATATATATATATAATATAGATATATATATATATATATATATATATATATATTATATATATATATATATATAATCATCATTCATCATCATTCATCATCATCATCATCATCATCATCATCATCATCATCATCATCATCATCATCATCATCATCATCATCATCATCCACCTTCTTTCCCTATTGTCTGGAGGTAAGGTGAGCAACATACACCGGAAACTGAAAAGTAGTAGAAGAACATGATGCAAGTGGAAAGGAAAGTAGACCTCCTACTACCATCCCCTCCCCCTTAAGTGAGAGATCGATCGTCGCAGTAAAAAAAAAATCCACCCTAGGGCTTCATTGTACTGACGGACTCTCACTGTGTTTTCTCATCACTGTAGGGTTCATCCATTGGGCCAGGTAGTCCACAACCATTCCCCCTTACAAAACTCTGCCATTCATTCGTATTTTGTACTTTTCTTCTTTCCTCTGCCACATTCACATCCCTTTACTGACTCAATCCGCTTTCTCTTCAGCCTTTCAGGCGGTCGATTCCCGCACGCTGGCCAGTTACATCCGCTTACCAACCGACAATCATCCATCCTTTTCATATGTCCAAACCATCTTAAAACTCGTTTATTCTCCATTTTCGCCCTTCTTTACACCACACAGCTCCCAAACACGTTCATTCCTCATTTTATCAATTCTTCTCACACTGAACACCCCCAAAATATTGTACATCTGAACAGATTGCACCTTAGATCTATATCTCTTATTACATACCATGCTTTCACTACTATACATTAACACCAGTAGCAACATTCTCTCATGTAAAATCCTAGCGCATTCAAGACTCAATCCCTCTTTTTTTCACGAAGAGTATTACTGCACCAACCACCTTCCTATCGTTCACAACTTTCTTACTACACTCTGCATCATTCGTTCCCTTTTATCCAACATATATCGTAAATATTTAAACTGATACTTCTTCCAATTGCTAGCCATCCAACATGACTTAGCACCAAGGGTATGTTGTTACCGGTGTTAATGTATACTAGTGAAACTATAGTGTGGAGTAAGAGGTATAGATCTAAGGTACAATCTGTTCAGACGGACAATCTTAAGGTCGTGTTAGGTGTGAGAAGAATTAATAAAATGAAAAATGAGCGTGTTAGGAAGTTGTGTGGTGTGAAGAAAGGCGTAATTGAGAGAACAAACAAAATTGTTTTAAGATTACTTAAACAAATGGAAAGGATGAATGATAGTAGGGTGGTTAAGCGAATGTACAGTGGCCAGTATGTTGGGAATCGACCGGTAGACCTAAGAAAAAGTGGATTGATTCAGTAAAGGAATATCTGGTGGTTGGTGGAAAGGAAAGTGAGTGTGGCAGAGGCGAGAAGAAGGTGCATAATATAAGTGAATGGTGGCCGCCTGACCCAAGGGATAAACCCTACATTGACGAGATGCCACAGTGAGAGTCTGTCGCAGTTCATGAAGCCCTAGGGTGGATTTTTTTACTGCTTGGAGTCTTCGCTTAATAAGGGAATGGTACGGGAGGTGCTTTCCTTTCGCTCATGTTTTACTACTTTTGTTTCCTGTATATGTTGCGCACCTCACCCCAATTCATATGATAGCTTAAAATGATTAGAATGATTATTAAATTTGATAGTTTTACTTGAATACTGGAATATATCGTGCATACTTACTTGCAGGTTTCAAGTTCGCCCTCCAACTTTCTTTCAAAAGAGTAGAGACCAACAGTGGTATATCCATCAACTTCAGACATTGCAAACACAGTATATTCAGCAGATTAATAATTTAAAAGAGGTATCTCTAATACTTTAGTTTAGTGCTCGCAACTCGAAAGTGAAAGTAAATCGAAAAAGTAAACCGAAATTTTCTTTTACATTTTTTCAATGTAACTTTATTTAGAGATGATTAAACAGATTTTTTGAAGATAGGGATTTTCAATTATTTAATAATTTTAAACATGACTAATTTTTTCATTAATTCAGCGTATAACAATAGAACTATCAAGGAACGCCGTTCGCGGGAGCAATGCCTCTCCATCTCCTTTAACATTCATGCCATTGGGTAGGGCTCAGTCAGCTTCTCCTAAGAGAGCACAATCTTTGTCTCCTAAACCTATATTTGGGGGATCCCAGTCTATGTACAAAGGCTCAGCCGCTAGCCGTAATCATAATCAACAGTTCACTGTTCAACTTCCACAAACGAAACCTCAAAAAAGAGAGCACAGACATAACAATGTTGGAGAACTTGAAGCAGAAAAGCAGAGTTCAAGTTCCTCGGAATCGGAGGTATTTGATGAGGCATTATTCAATAGAATATTTAATTATGAAAAAATTCCATTTACGCTAAAAAAAATTTATCAAAATAGTTTAAGTAAATTACAAGGCTGAAAATTTAGTTATTTAAGGTTTAGGGGCATGAAGAATACGTTTGACTTAACCTGACATAGATCTAAGAGCTCGCAATGCCTCTCTATACAAGTAAAAACAATACCTATCCTAAAATAAATTCATTCAGTCAGAAAAAAAATTTCACTGTAAATTCTGAATTGAAATATTATAGGTAATTTTTTGGATGTTTATATCCGCTAATGCTGCTTTAAAAATCTATGGATATTTTCAGGATTTGAGTGAGGGGGAAATCAACGACCTTGAGGAAACCCAAGAGGTGTCCTTAGCTACTGTCGATGATGCAAGTAATGACGAAAATGATGTTGATGACGAGACCATGTCTGGTGACAATGACGTTACTGGTTTGGATAGCGTAACGAGCTCAAAACTATCTCACAATGTTCGAAAAAATCCACATTCTATAAAAAGGGGTTTAGAGAATATTCTTTCCGAACTTGACTCTTTCACTGATCACTTTGGCGGAGCTTCTGCTTTGTAAGTTAACGTTATAACTTGAATTTAAAGGTAAAAGAGGAATTAGTTTTGTTAATTTTGTACTTCATTATAGATTATATAGTTAAAAATAACGTTCTGTTGTATTGCAGTGGCATAACATTTAAATGTCATTTGGTTAACTGTTTTAATAATAATTATTAGATCATCTCAAGGCGAAGATGAGATGCTGTTACTTCAGTTTTTAGAGCTTCAAGAAAGTAAAAAGAGTCCGTTAGATCAGAGAAAACCTTGGAATAAACCGACACTTGGCATATGTTGTGAGTATAAGAGAGTTTCTGAATATGTTGCTCTTCTCCTTTTACTGGTTTTTATATTTGAACATTAAAGCATATTTGTTTCAATATGTATTTTTAATTTTATTTACTGTTAAGCATTAAAATTTAACCATGGGTGAATAAATTGTGATCTGTGAGAACATTTGCTCCATTAAATGTTTTTAAATGGAAATGTTATTCAGTTTTAATTGCTTGCTATTTTTTTTTTTAAAGGAGATGCACAAGTTACTAAATACTTTATAAATGTAAGCCATGTAAAATTTTTACTATTAAGCGTTGTAGGATTAATTTGCGACTTTATTTAGCTATAATTTTTTTTTAACGATATAGAATTTAGTGAGTTCAGATAAGGAGATGGTCAACATTTTCAATGATTATTTTGCTTCAGTGTTTACTAAGGAAAGATTAGATAATAGTTTGGAGACTAATAGTTCTTGTATGCATGTAACAAATAGACTTACAAAATTTGAATTTGACATAAAAGATATTAAACGTTTACTAGACCATATTGATCCAAGTAAAGCTGCAGACCCTGATGGTATATATGGTAGAATTCTGAAGGAGGGTAGTACCAGCATTGCAAAGGCATTGTATTTGATTTTTAAGCGATCTATAACATTTGGTGAGGTACCAGATGACTGGAAAACAGCATATGTTGTGCCTATTTGTAAGAAAGATTTGGGAAATTAAAAGCCAGTTAGCTTAACATCTCTGGTTGTAAATGTTCTGGAAAAGTTACTGAAAGGTCATATAGAGAAATATTTAGAAGATAACAAGGTATTGTATGACTCCCAGCACGGTTTCAGAAATGGTAGGTCATGTCAGACAAACCTTTTAGAATTTATGGAATACATTACTGACTGCATTGACCGAGGAGATCCAGTTGATATTATATATTTAGACTTTAGCAAAGCTTTTGATAAGGTTCCCACATAAGGCTGATGAAGTTATTGCAATGTGGTATGGGTGCAGTGGTACATGGTTGGATTAAAGAGTGGTTGTGGAATAGAAAACAGTGTGTACAACTAAATGGCAATACGTCATCATGGGAAATAGTGAAGAGTGGTGTCCCACAGGGTTCAGTGCTGGGGGCACTATTGTTCCTCATATATATAAATGATTTAGACCAGAGACTTAAATGTAAGGTTTCTAAGTTTGCAGATGATACCAAAGTGGCCACCACAGTTAGGAATAGTGAAGGATGTATAAAGATTCAAAATGATCTTGCTTGGGTGGGCAGATAAGTGGCAAATGAATTTTAATAGTAAAAAGTGTAAGGTTCTTCACCTAGGTTACTCAAATAAAAGTTTTAACTACGATATGAATAGGGATTGGCTTGAGTCTGTGGACCAAGAAAAAGATTTAGGTGTGATTATAGACAGTAATTTGAAAGTAGCTAATCAGTGTTGGAAAGGAGTAAAGCTAATAAGATGCTGGGTATAATAAATCGCAATGTTGTTTACAAGAGCAAGGAAGTAATAAGTAAACTGTATAATAGCTATGTTAGGCCAATAATAAAGTATTGCGCACAAGTTTGGGCCCCTTATTTAAAGAAAGACTTAGATATGCTAGAGAGAGGGAATGCAGCTTAGTGCAACAAGGATGATTTCTGGGTTTGAGGGTAAGAGCTATGAGGAGAGGCTGAAGGAGTTAGGAATGTTTTCTGTAGAAAGGCGATTTCTCAGAGGGGACATGATACAAGTCTACAAAATATTTACATCTATTGATAATATGGAGACCAATAAATTTTTCATAGTAGAGCATGGACAGGTGACCAGGGGGCATAATAGGAAAATTAAGAAGAAAGCATGCCATCTTGATATAAGAAAGCATGCATTCAGTAATAGGGTTGTTAAATTTTGGAATGGTTTGCCACAGGAGGTTGTTGAGTGCAACTCAATTGCAACATTTAAGAAGGGACTGGATAGGTATATGAATGGTTTGGGTATCATATAGTATATTTTGACTAAGCCAAATTGGCTGGTTCTTAGTTACTGTAGTTATTAAGGTTAATTGCATGTTACTATAAAGTTATTAAAGCTGTAGTGTGGTTGGCATGTATATACTTTGGATATAGTTTTTAGTTTTTTTTATTTTAGTTGTAGACTTTGTGTATAAATAAGTTGACAAGCCCTAGGGTGCTTTGTGGAGTTGCATGAGCATGTTTTAGACTTTGTGTATTCTGTATAAGTGATTGACAAGCCCTATGGTGCTTTGTGGATTTGCATGAGCATGTTGTTCGGTGATTGGTTCTGTTGGCTTGACTGGGACAGTCTTGATAGGCCCTTGTGGCTTCTTGCTGTCTTTTAATTTCTAATGTTCTAAAAAAAGGAAATTATGGGCAGCAAAGTTTTAAAAAAAATTTTTAATTTGACTATCAACCGAAATGTGAAGTAATTTTCGTTAATGTGAAAAGATTTAGGTTTGGTTTGATTAAAAACATGCTAAATATGATTTAGGCTTGTATCAAATGCGCTAGCTGAGTTTCTGTTCAAATGTAATAATTTACAAGTTTCAAATACATAAAATTTATACGATTAAAATACCAGAGTTTTGGCGGGTCATGTAGAACGCCTCGTGGCGCAGGAGGTTGTCTCCGCCTCTCATACGAGAGGACGCTGGTTTAAATCCTCCGTGTAGCAGTTGGAGTTTTATCTACCTGGGGGCAAGAATTAAAACTCGATTGTGGACACGTTGGTGGCGCTGGTTTGGGATAGCCGGCCTTAAAGTTCGATTTCCTGTGGTCCCCCTCCGTTTTACCCCCTCTGCATAGGGGATAAAGCATGTTAGTTTTTTTTTTTTTTTTTTTTTTTTTTTTTTTTTTTTTTTTTTTTTTTTTTAAGGTTTAAAATTGGCAAATTAATCTGATAGAGATTTTGTAAATATTTGAATTTTGAGAATTATAGGGAGCAATTTTTTTTTTATTATGTTCTAGTTTTCTTTAGAGTAAGAAAAATAAACAAATGCATTAAATTAAGATTCAAAATTTTCACAGTTAATATAAATTTTTTTTATATTTTATGAAATTGGATTATTCAAACTATAAGAAAATCTTCAATTTTAGGTTCAAAGAAATCGAATAGAATGATTCGCAAACCTCCGTTATTGCCCATCGCTTCCAGTGTTTTAGATACTCTACAGTTGGACATGGCTACCATTTTGAAGTCCAATTTTCCCTCATCTGTGAACGGTGGAACGTCAAGGTCATTGGAACAATATAGATTACCAGATGACGCTAATTCTTCCTCGCGACATTATCTTGACAGTGGATGTCTTCCTGTTCAAAATTCAAGTATATATTATCATTTTTTTTAAAAATTATATATATATATATATATATATATATATATATATATATATATATATATATATATATATATATATATATATATATATATATATATATATAAAAGGGGATAAGGGGAAGTAACTATAGGGGAATAAGTTTATTGAGTGTTGTAGGAAGGTATATGCTGGTATTTTTGTCGAAAGAGTGTCGAGTGACTGAGGGACTTGATTGGTGAAGAACAAGGTGCGTTTAGAGTGGTAGAGGATGTGGATCAAATTCACATTGAAACAAATGATTGAGAAAATGAGGAGAAGAAGAATAAATTATTAAGTTTTAGGGATTTGCAACAGGTGTATGATAGAGTTAATAGGAAGCGTTATGGCAGGTATTAGTGATATATGGTGCTGGTGGTAGGCTTCTCAATGGAATCAAAGTGTATGACGATAGTGAAGCGTGTAAGAATAAATGGTGTCAATGTGATTGGTTTAGGATTAATAGTGAGTATATAGGGTTGTGTTATGTCTCTTGGTTATTTTAATTTGTATATGGATGTAAGCAGAATTTTGAGGCAGGAAATGGTGATAGAATGGTGGAGAATGGAGTTGAGTGAGGGTGCCCCACGCAGGATTTATTTGCCTCTGTGTGGCGAATTTTGAAGAGAGTTGAGATTGATAGAGAGACGGCAGGGTGTGAAAGAGGGCTTGAAAGCAACCGTGGAGCAAGAGGCGTCGTGGCGAGATCGTTCTCAGCGTGAAGTCATGTTGACCAGTTCGAGTTTAAATATTCAGGCATGCCGACGAGAAGGGAACGGACTATTTTGGTATGTAAAGCAGAGGTTGTATCGGCGTGAGCAGCTGGCACTCAAATCGCCGCTAGGTCGCAAGGACCGGTCTGACATCAGCATGGTGGGCGCGTCGCCTCGATGCAGTCAGCACAGCGGAAGACTGGCGGTCTGAATAAGAGCAGATCTGTTCAATGTAGCTCAGATTTATCAATCTTAGAGGTAAAGAGAGAAGAATTGAGAGGAACGAACGTATTAGAGAGTGTGTGGCGGGAAGAAAGGGAATGAGAGAATAAATGAGTATGTTGAGATGGTTAATATGTGAAAGCGATGAATGATGGTAGGTTGTTACAGCGGATGTAGCAGTGGTGAAGTGGAATCGACCGGTTGGGGCATCGAGCATAGTGACACGTGGCACGAATGCCCGAAAGCGAGAAATGAGTTTGGCAGAGCGCGAGTACAAAGGCATGACAGAGCGAATGGCGGCTTGTATGGCAGTTGCGCTCACCCAAGCCAGATGAACCTTCGACGATTTGAGCCATAGTGAGTTCAAACAGTCCCAAGATGCTTTAGGTGGATTTTCACCGCACGAGGCCACTACCAATGGCAAGAGCTGCTTTTTCGACGCTTAAACATGTTTCTACTGCTTTCTTTCCGATGCTTGTACAATTAGTTGGGGCAAAGAGGAAGGTGAAGAAAGAAAGAAAGAAAGATATATATATATATATATATATATATATATATATATATATATATTTTTATTATATATATATATATATATATATATATATATATATATATATATATATATATATATATATATATATATATATATATATTATATATTTTTTTCTTTCTCTTCTTCACCTTCCTCTTTGCTCCAAGATTGGGGGTAAGGTGCTGTACATCGGAAAAGAAAAGCAGTAGGAGAACATGACAAACGTCGAAAAGAAAGCCCAGCCTTACCGCCCCCTCTGTACCATTAATTAGTGAGAGCTCGTCACAGACAGAAAATCCACCCTAGAGCATCATAGGACCGCGACGGACCCTCACTATGGTAAATCGTCAATTGGAAGGTTCATCCCCTGGCCCAGGTGTGGGCTTCAAGCAACCCCATGCCCCCATACATAAACCCCGCCATTCTCTCCATCATGCACCTTTTATTCTCGCCTCTGCCAAACTAAACTCTCACATTTCTCTCCTTCAGACATTCGTTCACCGACTCAATCCACTTTCTCTTCGGTCTCCCAGCCGGTCGGTTCCCAACACTCTCCACTATACATCCGCTTAACCAACCGACTTTCATTCATCCTTTCCACATAACCAAACCATCTCAACATACTTTCATTTATTCTCTCATTTACCCCTTTCTTCACACCACACCACTCTCTAATACGTTCATTCCTAATTTTATTAATTCTTTTCACACCTAGCATGCCCCTAAGATTGTCCATCTGAACACATTGAACTTTAGATCTATACTTCTTATTCCAGACCATAGTCTCACTACCATACAATAACACAGGTAACAACATACCCTCATGTAAGACTCTAGCGCACTCAAGACTTAGTCCCTTTACATTCACCAACGATTTAATTGCACCAGCCACCTTCCTGCCATTCACGACTTTCCTACTACACTCTGCATCATCCGTTCCCTTCTCATCCAACACATACCCTAAATATTTAAACTCAGACACTTGCTCCAGCTGCCCATCATCTAACATAACTTCACACTGAGGACTGTCCTCACTCACAACCATAACCTTACTCTTATCTACGTTTACTTTCAAACCCCTCCTTTTACATACCCTGCCAAATCTCTCCACCAATCCTCTCAAACTCTCTTCAGACTCGCCACACAGAACCAAATCATCCGCGTACAATAGGTAGGGCACCCTCCACTCCTCTCCATTCTCCATCATTCTAACACCATTTCCTGCCATCCCCACCTCGAATTCTTTCATAACCCCATCCATATACACATTGAATAACCAAGGAGACATAACACAACCCTGTCTCACTCCGCTATTAATCCTAAACCAATCACCATTGACACCATTTATTCTTACACACGCTTCACTATCGTCATACATACTTTGATCACATCCACATACTTCCAACACCAACACCATATATCACTAATACCTGCCATATATTTCTATTAACTCAATCATACGCCTATTAAATCCATAAAACCTAAATATAATTTATTCTTCTTCTCCCTCATTTTCTCAATCATTTGTTTCTAATGTAAAGATTTGATCCACACATCCTACTAACTTCTAAACGCACCTTTGTTCTTCACCAATCAGTCCCTCAGTCACTGACGCACTCTTTCGACCAAAATACCAGCATATACCTTCCCTACAACACTCAATAAACTTATTCCCCTTATAATTTCTACAGTTCCCTTTTCCTCCCTTATATAAGGGTACTATTACCGCTCTCCTCCAATCCCTTGGAACTATACCCTCCATAAACGTTCTATTACACAACTGCCAAATAATAATAATAATCACCATCTCGCCTGCCTTGATCTGTTTCACCAAGGATTTACCTATACTCAGTAGATTTACATTCTGCAAGTCGTATGCATCTTACCCATATATATATATATATATATATATATATATATATATATATATATATATATATATATATATATATATATATATATATATATATATATATGGGATTTATATATATATATATATATATATAGTATATATATATATATATATATATATATATATATATATATATATATATATATATATATATATATATATATATATATATATATATATATATATATAGTCAGTAAGCGAATGCCACGAATGTCTGAAGGATCTGAAGGAGAGAAATGTGAGTTTGGCCGAGGCGAGAATAAAGGTGTATAATAGGAGTGAATGGCGGGATTTTGTGAGGGGGTATGGTTGTGGCCCACCTGGGCCAGGGGATGAACCCTACACTTGACGATATGCCATAGTGAGGGTCCGTCGTGGTCCCGTGAAGCTCTAGGTGGATTTTCTGATTGCGACGAGTTCTCACTAATAGGTATGTAGGGGCGGTAAGGTTGGGCTTTCTTTTCGATTTGTGTCATGTTCTTCTACTACTTCTCTTTTCCGATGCATGTCACGCATCTTACCCCCAGTCTTGGGAAAAAAAGGAAGATGATGTGATGATGATATATATATATATATATATATATATATATTATTATATATATATATATATATATATATATATATATATATATATATATATATATATATATATATATATATATATATATATATATGGGTAGAGAGAAATATATATATATATATATTAGATGGCCGATAGGAATTTAGCTTTCTCGGATACCGGATATCCGGACAGCAACGAGCATTTGATATCTATTTTATTATCCGGTCGATATCCGCAGTCTGTTATATATATAATGGTATATGGTAAAGGCAGAGAGCACAGACTCACATATTTTTTTCTTAGGGCTTAAGTCCAAAATCAATATATCGATATGTATATATAGGCCTATATATTACTATTATATTATGTATATTATATTATATATTATTATATTATATTATTATTATATATTATAATTAATATTAAATATACATATTGATATATTGATTTTGGACTTGGGAATTTTTTCAGAAAATATGTGGAGTCCTGTGCTATACCTTTACCCCAGTATATATATATATATATATATATATATATATATATATATATATATATATTTATATATATATATATATATATATATAGTATATATATATAGTTATATATATATATATATATATATATATATATATATATATATATATATATATATATATATATATATATATATATATATATATATATATATATATATATATATATATATATATATATATATATATATATATATATATATATATATATATATATATATATATATATATATATATATATATATATATATATATATATATATATATATATATATATATATATATATATATATATATATATATATATATATATATATATATATATATATATATATATATATATATATATATATATATATATATACAGGGTGTCTCATGTTACGCGGTGTATCACCGTACGGGATGTTTAAGTATGAAAATGTGTAAGAATATAAGTTCGAATATGTAATTCATTAGGGAGGATGGGATATGTTACGTTGGTGTCTGCGCACGCGCAATACGAAAACCGCGCACAAACATGAGAATGTCGAATGGGATGATATATTTTTTATGGCTTCTGTGAAATGCACATAAAAAATGAGGTGGGCTCTTCCTCTCGACATTTTTTGATACGGTTCTTCGTTTCCACTCAATGTACCCATAACGCGTCAATGTTACCAACAATAGTTTTAAACGTGAATGCGAAAAAGTTGAAGAAAACAATGGTATTCAAGACAGCTCATAATATCGATACATGTAATGTACTAACGTTGTTAATAGTATCATAACAGATTTACACCTATGAATCTTATCCACAGCATGCAAGAACGAAGAAGAACGTCAGGTCGTTTAACTTGTACATACAGTATTTACAAATGTTGTTAGAAGACGCCTCCATCCACGCGAATACATGCCTCAGCCCTCTGGCACCAGGTTTCATTGCATGCCAATGACAGTGACGCCAGGATGATTCCCCTACATGCGTTGGTTATTCGATGGCGAAGATCATCGGGCGAGGTTACTGGGTCATTAAACCCAGCGTACACGGTATGTTTGAGACACCCCCAAGAAAGTAGTCCAGTAGTGGGAAGTCGGGTGAACGCGCAGGCCATGAAAATGGACCAGATCTTCCGATCCATCTTCCCGGAAAGGTTCTGTCGAGGTAGGTCGTCACTATAGCTGCATTATGTGCTGGGCACCTATCATGTTAGTAATATATTCCTCGTTGTGTTCTTAAAGGTATATCACTCAGGAAGTCAACAAGGACGGTCTGCAGGAAATAGAAGTAACGCTGTCCTGTCAAATTCCCCTCGAAGAACTAAGGCCCGATAATCCTACTATTGAGTATCCCACACCAAACGTTGACTACTGAGTATGAGACCTGTTGATGGCTAGTGAATGTTATATGGGGGTTTGTTTCCTCCCAATATCTGAAGTTCCACCTGTTATACATACCGTTATTGGTAAAGTGAGATTTATCGGTCCATAAGATATTTTTCACAAGGTACACCATAGAAGCTGCACACGATAGTTATGGTTCTTTCAGCAGCCCCTTTGGTCTCCCAATGATGAAACCATGAACAATGAGACCAAAAGGCCGCTGGGTTTCATGGCTGTCACTGATTGCCTTCTAATGGATGTACCGGACTTATTGGAAAATATCTTATGGACTGATAAATCTCACATGTTGTATGCAACACGAATCCGTCATATGGTTCCCTTCGATATTTCCAAGACAGAACTAGCCTGCCGTAATGAGGATGTTGGATTTTCATGGGTGTATAGCAGAACGTCCAGTTCGACGTCGAATGTACGGACACGACCCCCGTCCCTTTTGTGATGAGGGGGTTGAACTATCGACCCTGCACCTTGAAATCGTCTGTAAACTCTATGGAATGTCATGTGGTTCGGCGGTCGTCGATGTGGATAACGTTGTCCATATTCTGCAGCAGCTCTGTGAGCATTCCTGTTTTTCGTAATGTACACCTCCAACATGTCACACTTTTCGTCCTGCGTATACTGGTTACGTGGCAGTGGCAACCCAAAATGTATAGCCTGACTAAACAAACCCTTCTGAAGTTATACTGTTTTTACCATGACGACATGCATAATTTGTAGGTTATGACATAATCTCCATATGATAGATGTTAGTTGGTTGTACACATTCACATGGCCGTATTTATTAGGCTACATAGTACATATCAATGTAATCTAAAAGGGTATTCATTAGGTATTTTAATTTAATTCCTTTGTTAGCTGTATCGATATTTTTAAATACTATTGGATATGCCTATTGTATTTAACCTAATTATTTCATATTGACACGTTTCGGCTTTTGTAGGCACATGATGTCTACGGATGACATCTAGTTGTTTATGGTACATTGCGTGGAAACGAACAACCGTATCTAATAATGTCGAGAGGAACAGCCCACCTCATTTTTTATGTGCATTTCACAGAAGCCATAAAAATATATCATCCTTATCTGGCATTCGCATGCGAAAGCAGTTTTCTGTATTGCGCATGCGCAGACAATTCGCCAATGCAACATATCCCATCCCCTTAATGAATTTAAATAATCGAACTTATATTCTTACAAATTTTCATACTTAAACATCCGTACGGTGATACAACGTTGTAAAATAATCCTCGTGAGATACTTGTATATATATATATATATATCTATTGTGAGTTACTTAGCCTCATATATCATATATATATATATATATATATATATATATATATATATATATATATATATATATATATATATATATATATATATATATATTTCTTTCTTTCTTTCTTTCTTTTCACTTTCTTCACCTTCCTCTTTGCCCCAAGATTGGGGGGTAAGGTGCTGTACAAGCATCGGAAAAGAAAAGCAGTAGGAGAACATGACAAACGTCGAAAAGAAAGCCCAGCCTACCCATCCATACCACCCTTGAGTAGAGCTCGTCACAGACAAATAAAAATCGACCCTAGATATATATATATATATATATATATATATATATATATATATATATATATATATATATATATATATATATATATATATATATATATATATATATATATATATATATATAGTTATATATATATATATATATATATATATATATATATATATATATATATATATATATATATATATATATATATATATATATATATATATATATATATATATATATATATATATATCAGAGGTGAGCGTTCCGCAATTTAAGTCCGCAATTCCGCAATTGCGGAATACCAAAATAAATTGCGTAATTACGATTGCGATAATTTGAAAAATGTTGCGGAATTGCAGTTAGCGGAATGCCTTATCATTCTGCAATTTAATTCCGCAATTCCGAGAATAGAGGACTATTAAAAAAAAATTGTGGAATTTCAGTGGAATGCCAAAATTTATAGTCCACAAATTTTTACATGTTGGCCATCTTTGTACCTCTGGCAGCAACACCGAAAAATCGGTATTTTTTGCATTCGGTATTTTAAAGTTTTTGTAAATAAGTAATAATTAACAAAAACTTAAAGGCTTAAATGCATGAATAAAAGTTTGAAATCAAAACAATTTATTCTTTTTCTTTTATTCAAATTTTCTTAAGCTTAAGTTATAATGAATATAATTTATGAAATGTGTCACCACCAAATTTCAGATAAAATGTATTGTACAGTAAACATAAATGATGAATAAAAAATATAATATTGACACAAAAAAAAAAATCTAAAAAAATATATATATATATATATATATATATATATATATATATATATATATATATATATATATATATATATATATATATATATATATATATATATATATATATATATATATATATATATATATATATATATATATATATATATATATATATATATATAATTTTAAATTATTTTAAAAAATTTCCCAACGAGGAAGAACCTACTAGGGAAGTAATTATCCGGTTATCCGGCCGGATAACAACATTATCCGGCCGGATACCGGATAGTCAAAAACTTGGCCGGATAGGCCGGATACCGGATAGTTGCCGGATATCTGGCCCATCCCTAATATATATATATATATATATATATATATATATATATATATATATATATATATAGTAAGTTTATGTATATATATATATATATATATATATATATATATATATATATAGTATATTGGGGGTGAGATGCGTAACATGCACCGGAACAGAAAAGTAGTAGAAGAACATAACGCAAGTCGAAAAGAAAGCCCCCCCCCCTTCCTTTTACAGTCCCCTTTATACTCCCAGTGAGAAATCGTAATCAGAAAAATCCATCCTAGAGTTTCACGAGACTGCGACGTACCCTCACTGTGGTATCTCGTCAGTGTGGGGAGTTCATCCCCTGGGCAAAGCCCACAACCATACCCCCTTACAAAATCCCGCCATTCACTCCTGGTAAGCACCTTTCTTCTGGCCTCTACCAAACTTGCATTCCTCTCCTTACTGACTCAATCCACTTTTTCTTCAGTCTCCCAGCCGGTCGATTCCCAGCACACTCACCACTATACATCCTCTTAACCAACTGACTATCATTTATCCTTTCCACATGACCAAACCATCTCAATGTACTCTCGTTTATTCTCTCATTTACTCCTTCACACCACACAACCCCCTAATACTTTCATTCCTCATTTTATCTATTCTTCTCACGTCTAACACGCTACTAAGATTGCCCATCTGAACACATTGTACCTTTGATCTGTACCTCTTATTCCAGACCATTGTTTCACTACTATACATTAACACAGGTAATAACATACCCTCATGCAGAACCCTAGCGCACTCAAGACTTAGTCCCTTTGCATCCACCAAGGATTCAATTTCACCAGCCACCTTTCTACCATTCACAACTTTCCTACTACACTGCATTATCCGTTCCTTTTTTCATCCAACATATGAATACACAATACACACCCTACCAAACCCCTCTACAAACTCTCTCAAACTTTCTTCAGATTCACCATACAAACCAAATCATTGTACAATATGCAGGGCACCCTATACTAGCCGCCATTTCTTCAGTCTAACAAACTCATCCTGTCACCCTTACTTTAATTTTTCCAACACCCTATCCATATATTAAATAAAATAGCCGGAAACATCACAAGTCCCTGCCTCTACTCACTCCATTTATTTTACAATAAATTTCTTTACCATCGAGGTGCATACTTTTATTCGTTCAGAAGCCTACCACTAACACCATATATTAACACCACCTGCCATAAATCTTCCCTATTAATCCTGTCATAGCCTGTTGCAAGTCCATAAAACCTAAATACAATTTATTCTGCTTCTCTCTTATTTTCTCACTCATTTGTTTCAATGTTCAAATTTTATCTACACATCTTCTACCATTTCAAAATGTACCTTGTTCTTCACCAATCAGTTCTTCAGTCACTCGACGCACTCTTTCAACCAGAATACCAGCATATATCTTTCCTACAATACCCAATAAACTAATTCCCCTATAGTTCTTACAGTTCCTTTTATCTCCCTTACCCTTATATATGGGTACTATTACTGTTCTACTCTAATCCTTCGGTACTATACCCTCCATAAACGTTTGTAACAATTTCCAAATCCATTCGCCCATCATCTCGAATCCATTCTTGATCATTTCATGAATAATTCAATCTGTACCTGCTGATTTACCATTCTCCAACTTTCTCACCTACCCATTACCTCCTCCCTACTAATTACCTCATTCAAAAAACTTTCCTCACATCAATTTCACCAGTCACGAAAGTATCATTCCTATTCATTATTCTGTGAAGATTCCCCTTACTCTCTTTCTTTACTCTTTCTTATTTCCTTCCAGAAAAACTTCTTATTCCCTTGTAAGTCTCCTTCATCCTTATTTCATATTGTTCATTTGCCTCTTTTTTTTCCTCCTATTTATGTAACTTTTAGTCGTTCTTCTTTTTTCCTCCTTATATATTTCCATACACTTTTCTTTTGAGACCTTATCATTGACTTTTAGTACATTCAAACACGCCTCGTTTTGTTTTTAACCGCTTGCATCACTTCTTCATTCTACCACTCACTATTGACATTCTTACTTGCACATCCACATACTTCTCTTGCACTACTAACAAAGGCTTTCCTCATTTGAGTCCAGAATTGTTCATTTTCATCTTGTTCACATTCAACTGATTTATTTTCAAGTGTTCTCACATATTTCCATACACCTTTCTCTTGAGACCTCATCATTTTGAATTTTTTTAGCTTTTTTATATTAAATACTTCTAGGGGAGTAAATAGGGGATCTTCTTGATTGGATTTTAATTTTTTAAGCTGCTTAATTGCTTGTCTATTAGTTAGGATTGTGGGTTTATGGCTGATTATTGAATAGTGTGACATGATGATATTGCATTGCATTGGTTTTTATGGCTGGGAATTTTATTATTTTGTTTGCAGAGAGCTTCGTATGTTGGCGCTTCGTGGGCTTGGGGGAGGGTTGGGTTAGTGATGTAAAGATCTTTTTATTGTGCGAAATATTTGTGTTGTTTTGGTTAAATCTCTTTGTCTCATTCAGATAACCACCTGATATACGCACCGCACATTAAACAAATGGAAACATAGCTCTAATCCGGTCAAAGTTGGACTTTTGCTGGGTAGTAGATGGTCAGCCCCCCCCCAACTCTACTACACCTGTTAGATCCCATTTAAAACAAGGCGACCCGGTCGTCCCCCCTGCTGAGCCTAGAAGTTGAAGCCGATGTGACGTCGCTGTCTCTTCGAAAGGAATACATCATGTGCACAAGCTATCTTCGCTTTCAAACCCCAATAACGTCTGCTCTGAGACCGATTCTGCGATAGGTAGATACCTCATAATCCTCCTTACTGGCCATTTGCAAATACAGTTTGTAACATTTTTAACTTCCTCAACATCTCTTTGCAAAAGATGCTAGTTTTCTTACGATGAAAGGTATACACCTTTGCTATTACCTGGTTCTAACCTCATTCTCTAAATCCAGCCACTCGCATCATTCTTGTCTCACTCAGCAGTTCATGGGGTATTGACTCTAGTGTCTACTGACTGCTGTAAAACGGGACGGCGTGGGCGCGTCTGCTATCTTTCCTGACCACAACCTCTTCCATACCCTCCTCTTAATCCTTCAATTTTTACTGCAGTATTAATGGCTATAATGATTGCCCTTTCTCGAATTTTATTCCTTAACCAACCTTTACCAAGACCATCCTTATGTCATTTATTCGGATTCTCTCATAGCCCTCCAGGTGCTTTAAGCATCTTACTCTAAAACAAAATATCCGCTGCGCAGCAATTTTTTCAGGCCTGCTCGCAGAAACAAATTACACTCTATTGGGCTCCCTCTCACGGTACGAGCAACTGACAACAAAATAGCTGACAGAGACCAGAATGGCCTTCTCCTCTTCCCGTAGCTGTTCTAGGTACCTCCCGGATGCTATTCGACAAGGTCACCTTTCATCAACAGATTATTATCCTGCTCTCCGACAAGGCTTCCTGTCTTACTGGCAAGAGTGCTGGGGGCGAAACAGAAATATAAAGCCGACATTGGTGGGTTGCCCTATCTCACCGACGAAATCGCTTGAAGGAGGTGATCCTCGCACGCCTTTGCATTGGCCACACCAATATCACACACGGTCACTGCATGTCGCGGGATCCAACCCCCGCCAGCAAATTTTGCCTTCGCTACACACCACAATCTGTTCACCACATCTTCATTCATTGTTCTCAACTGACTCCATTCGCCGTCGTAAGCCATTTTCCTACACTATGTCCAAACACTTTCTAAAAGGCTATTCCACGTCAGGTCTGAATCGTCCCACTTCAACAGTAACTATATTCTCTTAATTTCAAGAATTGAATTTCCTGTATATTTAACTATTCTTAGACATCTATCAAAAGCTTTATGCTAGGACTCGCCCATTGAGTTGGATTTCCAACCTATCGTGGCCGCTTCTTTGTGGACCGTGTTGGGTCTTGTACACATACACTCAAACAAGCAAATTTAGCCTTGGTTTCCTGTAATTTTTAGATCAAGCAGGCGAAACATTTCCCTAATATTATCAAATCAGCCATTGCTGACATAAAGCTCAGTATAAAACGGCATAGGACTTTGACTTCCTCTCTTTATATCTTATCAAAACTCAAGCGAATATGAGAGGCATTGTGTACAATATATTCCCCAGTTCCATTATGAGGACGG
>JABUQX010106163.1:17500-34615 GCA_015478945.1 Trachelipus rathkii | reverse complement strand
ATATATATAATGATATATAATTCAATAATATAATATATATAATAAATATATATATATATATATATATATATAATAAAATATATATTTATATAGTAGAAATAATGAATAGGTTTTCTATAAATGGTAAATTGTAAATGTGATGAAATAACAGAGAATAATATATATATATAGAATAATATATATATAGAACCAAGAGAACAACATAATAAAACATATATGTTATATATATATATGAAAAGTAAAAAGTATAATAAATAATATAAATATACTATAGAAGTATATATGTATTTAAATAGAATGATATAATAATATGTTATATATGTTTATCAACATATGAGACTGATCACAATATGATAATATATACTATTTCATCTTCAACATATTTAAGTTTTATACCCAACATCTATAATCATATATACAATTTAAAAATCCTATGTAACCAATAAATAAGGATACACTTCAGATTTCACAGATAAAGATGTATATACACACACTAATATACTATATGATAATGATAGAATAAAAGAGAGAAGGAAAGGTAGGAAAGTTTGATATATAGTATATAGAATTAGAAAGATAAAATATAAGAATATGGTCAAATGATGGCGGTTCAAATACTGTTGTTTCATTATTTCTCTCCCATAATCTAACTTCCAAACTGATTATGTTTTGATGTTTATAAAATGCTAGAGTAAGTTGCTTATCGCTGGTTTCTTCGCACAGGCTAATAACTGTTTCGGTCCAGTTTAAAGCTGAGCTTGGTTTAAAGTATTCTGTAAGCCACTCTTCAGTGTGATTACATATACAAAGTAATTCATCTGGACTCATGAAAATACGCTTGGTATTATAACATGGTGATTGGGTAGCACAACTGAAAAATTAAATCCATCGGGCTTTCTTTTATATAAGAATGAAACCCTACTTCCGGGGATCTTGATTTCCCACTGGATAATGTCTTGTATTAGACATATAGATCATATATGTACTTAGTGAAAATAGAACACTTTTATTACAAACAGAGAACTTGTGCACCGTTTAACAGCTAAAACGAGTATGATTTTAAAATGAGTTTGGGTCTAAAACACGCATCCTCAAATATAATTTTCATCCAATCACAGGTAAGGTAAACATTTCCTTCTTACCTGCTTAAAGGAAGCGATAAAATAATTCTCGACCAATCACATACGAGGTCATATAGAGATAAGGATTACTCCGACCAATCACAAGTAAGGAAAACATTTCCTTCTTACCTGCTTAAAGGATCTTACCGATCCAGCATGTTTCAGTTTGAAATATATTTATAAAATAATAATAACATTGATTCTCGATTCTTGTCTATACTGAAATTACCTTTTGACCTGGTATTAGGCTTAAATCAGCCTGGGATACAAAAAGGCTTATCCTAAATTTAGGCCTAAATTTAGGCCTAACGTAGTTATTGCACCATATTTTACAGAAAAAGGTCAGTTTGAAATATATTTTGACCTGGAATTAGGCCTAAATCGCCCCGGGATACAAAAAGGATTATCCTAAATTTAGGCCTAAAGTAGTTATTTCAATACATTTTACAGAGAGAGGTCAGTTTCGTATCTGTAAGGAGTGCGGGTTGTTGTGTTTTCTCGTGATGGATTGTCAATGTACTATAGATAATAATAATAATAATAATAAAGAAAATCCGAATTATTTAAAAAACTTTGAAATATTTTTAGTTAACATCGAGCGAATAATATAAATGTAAGTGAATAATTGTTATTTTTAAATAAAAACTTAGAATGATTTTAATAAAATACATGTTATGTTAGCAGAGAAGAACTTATTTTGTTATTTTTATACTTATTACACGGTTAAAGATGATGTAAAGCAGTAAGTCAATAGAACAAACGTGGCATAGCTTGGGTGTAGAGGGGTGCTAGGGGATGGCCTTACTGACGGATTTACTGATTTATTGCTTAAGGGGGTTCGTAAAATATATGTTTTTAATGAAATTCACAAAATTTTAGTAAAAGTTATTATAAAACTTATAGTTATAAAAATTATAAACAAAAAGTATTAACAGTTAATAAATTGTTTGTACAAAGATAATGATTGATTTATTATAGAAGTTTTAAGAAATTTTGAAATAATTCTTACTATATTTGAATGAAGAATGTAAAGAGTGTTTTTAACAGTCATAAACTGTTTTAGAATAAATTATACGTTATGTGTAAGTGTGTGTGTATGTGTGTGTGTGTGTGTGTGTGTATGTGTGCCTAAAACACACAACAATAGGCATGAAGTAAACAACACTAAGTATAATAATAAAAATAAAAATAAAATGTTTTAATAAATTATACTTTATATATAAGTGTAAGTGTAAGTGTGTGTGTGTGTGTGTGTAAGGTAGCCTAAATAATAATAACAATAGGTATGAAGTAAATAACACTAAGTATAATAATAAAAATAATAATAAAAGTAAAATAATAAAAATAAAAATAAAAAGAACAAAATTCGAATAAAAAGTATTACAACAAAATAAAAATTATGTTGCTCACGTGATAATATGTGAGATGTTAATAAACATATGAGTTAAAGCAGTAAAACATGAGTTAAAGCAGTAAAACATGAGTTAAAGCAGTAAAACAGTAAAACAGTAAAACAAAAGCATACTAATCCCTTGCTGCTGTGGCATGCCTTATTGATTTACTGATTTACTGTTGCTTTAAGGTATGTAATGTTAATAAACATATGAGTTAAAGAAGCAGCAAAACATATGAGTTAAAGCAGTAAACATGAGTTAAAGCAGTAAACAGTAAAACAAAAGCATACTAATCCCCTTGATGCTATGTATGCTTGATGTACTTGATTTACTGCTTTAAGGTATGTAATGTTAATAAATATATGAGTTAAAGCAGTAAAACATATGAGTTAAAGCAGTAAAACATGAGTTAAAGCAGTAAAGCAGTAAAACAAAAGCATACTAACCCCTTGTTGCTATGTAACACCTCTATTGATTTACTGATTTACTGCTTTAAGGTATGTAATGTTAATAAATATGTGAGTTAAAGCAGTAAAACATATGAGTTAAAGCAGTAAAACAGTAAAACAAAAGCATATTAATCCCTTTTTGGTGCTAGGTAACACCTCTATTGATTTACTGATTTTACTGTTTTAAGGTATGTAATGTTAATGTTTTTAATAAAATTTCGTACAGTTGTAGTAAAATAAAATGATTATATATCAGACACTTTGGCTTTTTCTTCTTACATACAATTTTTAAAAATTTATAAATTAAAAAGTATTAAGTAAAAATATAAAAGATGTCTGTAATGAGTTACAGTTTTAGAATCGCAAAATGTTTTTAATAAAAATGTATAAGTGTAATAAAAAATGTTTAAGTATGAAATAAAAATGAATGACTCATAGTATATTTGAAAAGAAATTCTTTGAATAGTTTACATTGATATCATATTTTCATTCGCGCGGGAATATTGCCCTGCGGCGCACGCTAGGCAGGAGGGTACGGATACAGAGTACCGGTGGCGCACGCGCGCGCGCGGCGGCGGCTTTTACGTGGAAATATTATGTGTCGCGGCGCCCGCAAGGCGGGCGGGGACGCGGCGGGACGCACTCCGCGGGTGCGGGCTGGCCGGTCTTTGTGCGGAGGCGCATGCTGCGCCTTGCGTTCCAAACAATTATGACCAGGAAGACATTGCTAGCTCTGTTCTTTGATGTAGGGTAGAGATGAACCATCAAATGAGTCATCAAAGATGAACTATCAAATATAGATGGTATCAAAGATGACGTCATTAAAGATGAGTCATCAAAGATGAACCTTGTTGAGGCATCAATGCTGAGGCATTAATGCTAAGGCAACAAAGTTGAGGCATCAAAGTGAGGCATCAAAATATCGAGTGTATCTTGCGTGGGTGTGAGTGTAAGTGTATATGGTTTAATGTAGGTGTCTATGGAGAGTGTAACTGCCATATGTCACAGGCGTGCATAAGTGTCATAGTGAATGTGTATATGTATGTCTATGTATGTGTGTAGGTGTGTGCAAGTAATATATATATATATATTATATATATATATATATATAGCATATATATTATATATATATATATATATATATATATATATATTATTAGTTAGGCTATGTGATAGAAAAGACTAACTCATAGTAGGAAGCATCCTAACAACTTTGCAATATACACCAATCGAATCCTCATACTTTATAACCTAGGGGTAGACACCAATATTACTATGCTCAGGGGAGGCTAGAAAAGGCTGGAAAAAAGTGGCACTCAGTTGGCACTGCATATGTGGCACCACTTGGCACCTACATGGTACCACAGACTCACTTGGCACTCACCTAAAATTCATCTACTCTTGATGGTAATAATCTATAGAATAATAGAACATCACTAGATACTTCTTACGGTGATTGGGAACCATCAAAGCTATCAAAAGCTACAAGGTCAAAAAGTTAATGCCAAAATTGTACCCTAGAATACAAAAGGCTGACTGAAAAATTTATTTCAATTGTCCCATGAAGCCAAGGGTTACTGAAAAATTAGGGCTGCCGAAAAATTAGGGATGGCAAAAATTAGGGTGGGCCAAAATTAACCCATGGAAGACCAAAGGGTTGGTGGAAATATCATGTTCAAACAAGGTAAATGTGCGTCTATGGTAAATGTGGTGCCATAGTGAATGTGTATAAGTGTCATAGTGAATGTGTGTGTATATGTAAGTGTGTGTGTGCGTGTGTGTGTGTGTGTGTGATTGTGTGTGTGTGTGTGTGTGTAAAGTGTGTGTGTGTGTGTGTGTGTGGGTATGTAAGCAAATCTGCAAGAGTATAAATCTGTGTGTGTGTGGGCAATCTGTGTGTGTGTGTAAGTAAATCTGTGTGTGTGTGTGGGCAAATCTGTGTGGAGTGTAAGTATATGTGTGGCAAATCTGTGTGTGTGGCAATCAAAGAGGGCACCAAAAGGTAAATCTGTGTGGAGTGTGGCAAATCTGTGTGAGTGTAAGTAAATCAGGTGGGTGTGTGTGTGTGTGTGTGTGTGTGTGTGTGTGTGTGTAGGTGTTCGAGTTAGGATAGATCCATACATACGTTCAAGTTAGGACCGAAATATGTGACGGGCCACGAGTGGGTAAAAATTAGCGTGGGCCAAAATTGACCCATGGTATCTGCCAACTTTGGAGAAAAGGCCAAGGACAAAAAAGGTAAAGACATCAAAAAGGGCTAAGCCTAAAGGGTGTAAAGCCAAAAATTAGATGGGACAAAATTGACCCATGGTATCCTGGCAAGCTTTGGAGAAAAGGTCAAGGACAAAAAAGGTAAAGACATCAAAAAGTGGCTAAGCTCTGCTGGTGGCTGTAAAATTAGGCAGGCCAAAATGACTCATGGAAGACCCAAAGGGTTGGTCGAAAAAAATTAGGGTGGCAGAATGTACAACTATTGCTTACGTAGTCCAGCAGCAACCTTCGAAGGGTTGCAAAATTAGGTTGCCGAAAAATTAGGGTTGCTAAAAAATTAGGGTTCAAAAAAGGTCAAGGCCCAAAAAGGTCAAGGCCAAAAAGGTCAAGGTCAGGTAAAAATCGCGTTGGTCAAGGTCAAGGGCAGGTAAAAAGGTCAGGTGGGTTTTTCGTCGGTCAAGGTAAGGTGGGTTTTTGGGTGTCCAATATTACCCTCCTACTACTTATATATATATATATATATATATTATTATTATTATTATATATATATATATATATATACAGTATATATATATATATTATATATATATATATATATATATATATATATATATATATATATATATATATATATATATATATATATATATATATATATATATAAATATATATATATATATATATATATATATATATATATATATATATTATATATATATATATATATATACAGGCAAGCTGAATTTTCAGATAGTTTTTTTTTGAATGAATTCGATTCAACATCTTAAAAATTTGACCTTGGGACTGTCCTTTTATGCCAAAGAAAATATATTTTTTATGGTAAACTTATAAAATGTGATATATATATATATGAGAGAGATGAGATATATATAGGCAGAGAGAGATATGGTACATATACATATATATATATATAAACATATATATATATATTATTATTGTTATTATATATATTATTATTATATTATTATTATATATATATATATATATATATATATTATTATTATTATATTAGAAAGATATATATATATATATTACATATATATATATTATATATTACATATATATATATATAAATATATATATATATATATTGTTATTATATATACATATATATATATATATATATATATATATATATATATATATATATATACATTATTTTTTTTATTTTTTATATAAATAAACTTATTCCCGCTTAAGCGGGGTAGTGGTGTTTTTTATAAAAAATATTTTCTTTAGCAAAAAAGGAGAATGTCAAGGAGAAATTTTACAGATTTTGCAAGCTTGGGAAAAAAATCGAATGTCTCAGTCTATCTTGAATGGAAGCATATATTGTACAATAAATTGCTAGTTCCCTAACTAACGAATACCCGCAACCTAGACCGCAGAGATGGCAGGAGTCGGGGTCTCTCGGCCTCCCGTCGGCTCGAGCCCCCTAAAAAATAATTTATCCATGAAAGCCGTAAATTGTTTAATAAATATAACTAAATATCAGTTCACTTAAGCCAGCTTTTCGAAATTTGAAGCCATGTGATGAAGATGCAATACATTATATATATATATATATATATATATATATATATATAAATTAGTTATATATATATATATATGGAGAGGTATATATATATTTTCGTATATAAAGAAATTGTCGCCAATTGCGTTTAGGACAACGGAAATAAAAATTAAACTTATTATTATATATAGTACATTCTGTATCACAAATACACTTTTGAGACTCTAAAATTAACTTGTAGTACATTAAAAAAGCAAACAAATTGATCTTATCAAGATATTACGAATTCTATATGAAACACATCCATCCTCAACAAAGGTGAAATCGTACCTAGTTCAAAACCTTTTTCTTTTTACTAAAATACGTAACAGTCCAAATCTGTTCCATAAAATAAATCAAAAGGACACAAAAGACAAATCTGGCAACTCCAAGCTTAAGACCAAATGTGTCACGCTATCTAATATTAAACCATATATATATATATATATATATATATATATATATATATATATATATATATATATATATATATATATATATAAAAATAGAGGGTTATAAAGGATATATATATATATATATATATATATAGATATATATAATTATTATATATATATTTATATATATATATATATATATATATATATATATATATATATATATATATATATATATATATATATATGTGAAGTTGAATAAAACCATAAAATATCAGGAAACTTTTCAAAAAATTTATTTGTAAAAAGTTAGATAAATATGTACAAATATAAAAACGTGTTGTCAAGAAAAAATTGATAAAAATAATAAATAATGAAATAAAATATGTGTTTTATCGTACGTCTGGCAGGGAATTACTTACGACCTTCATTGAATTTACTCCATTTTTTTTGTCGTCTACCAGTAATATTTATTACAGTAGAATGGGAGGTTGTATATTGAATTGTTTTAAAAAAATGTTATTAGACAGTATTTATGAAATATGTGTTAATGATACTGAGTTATTAACTTTTTATGTTAATTGAAAAAGTAAAAATAAAAATGTAAATTAAAAAAGTTCATTTATATTGTTCGCATTTACATTATTCAAAGGTATTAAATAATTTTCTTTTTGCTAATGATGGGGAAGGGCAAACAATGATTTACACTAAACATACTTTGTTGTAGATTTTTGTAGAGAAGTTTGTGTGATAGAAATATTAAATTCGAGAAAAAAATGCTGAACTGGATCTAATCAATCAAATCAAACTAACTAACCTAACCTCATTTAACCTTTAGACCATAAAGAAAGAAAATATTCTGTCCAACATTTCCCTCCATTACAATGCAGTTTACCTGAGTTCCAAAAAGGCAGGTGAAATTCACCTGGGTTGAATTTTTGCTAAAGGCCAAAGCCGGGTCAAGCTGCTTCTCTGACTGAGATGGGGCCTGCCGGGTTAGCTAAAATTAAACAAACAAAAACACGAAAGTCTTAAAACCAGATGAAAACAAATTAAATATAATTTCCACTAATAATTAATTTAAATTATGCGCGTTAACACATCATCACCAACGACCAATAAATATTTTGTTAAACTTTTAAAATAATTGATTTCTCTAGAAATAATAGTTGATAAATTATATATATATATATTGTTGGTTATATATATATTATGATATATATATAGATATATATATATATATATAGATATATATATATATATGGTTATTATATATTATATATATATATATATATATGTTATATATATATATATACATACATTAACCACTGGTTTTTAGCATATTACTTTAGAGATAGTCTTGATTCTTTTCTATATATGTTTTATCATCACTGTTTTATTTCTAAATGTACATTGCAATGAAAATATTATTAAGACGATTTTTTTAATGGTCAAATTTTAGTATAGTTACTTTTATCCTGATATGACTTCAGTTATGATTTCTTTATCCTTTCATCAGTAGTCTCTCGCGCTGGTCGCCATTGATGAAAGGTTGAGGTTATTTTGATGTTTTCAGATACCTATTTTGTGTTAAAAATCTATCTTATTTTCACAGATACTGATTGTAGCCGTTACTATAACGCAAAGGATCCATGATTCAGTTATGGTTCGCAGACGAGAGCGGACCATCTTTATATTGTTGATATTGACATGCTTCCATGAAGCTGACGAGTGTTCTGAACATGTTGATTTTTTTTTTCTTTGCAATTATGGTTCATCGGCAGAGGTTTTACTGCGTATTGCAGATGCATATATACAGTTTTGCTGAGATTGTGGCTGAGACGTTTTGGCGATATTTCGATAATGATATACTTTGACATTTGTTTTAACGATCACTGGTAACGCAGGCACTGCCGCAAATAGCGATTGGGAAATGCTAGCACCCCTTTTGCTTTGCTAGCCGCTTTAAACTCAGATAGGTGATCGGTTCAGGATACTTGTTTGTGCCAGAAGATAGCGCGAGATAACGAGCCGAGCCAAACGAATAGCCACGTATAAACGGGCGCGAATGCACACTTCATACAGCAGTAAATCAGGCAATCGCCATGTCCATGCAGGTATGAGGATGAGTTACAGCCAGCATTTGTCGTATACTGGCAGCGACGAATAGAGCACAGAGTTTAGGCTGAGCGTAGGTACAGTGCACCACAGACATCCATAAACTATTATTTACTGGGTAATATGATGTACTTGTTAGCCTACAGGTATGTTGCTGACAGTGCATCCCATACTCAAAGTCGAAAGTTTGTTTGCACACGGCCATTAAATGAAAGAAGTGCTGTAATGAGAGACTGGCCTTCCTGCTCTTTGGCTATACAAAACAGCTAATTAATCTCTCATAACAACATAACTCCTTAATGTGGCAAATATTACAAACAGTTATTCCATAAGGGGATCCCCACTGTCTCCCAGCATACTCAGTAAATACATATGGAACAACAGAATTTTTTATTATTTTACCCCACCCTTTATTAAACAATAGTTAATGGATTAGATATGTAGATGACATTTTTCTCCCTCCCTCGCAACACCAACCCTAAATATGTCCTAAACTATATTAATTCTATTCATCCTTCAGTTCAGTATACGATATAAATGCTCCAACAACTCTATCCTTCTCTCGATAATTCTTGAATCACATGGAATAACAATCACTTGTAATTTACTATATATAGAAAACCAACAAACTATATACATTGGCTATCTAATCATTCCCCAAGCACAAAATTAGCTGTTCTGCCTCATCTCTATTTCTCCTTGCCTTTCGTATATGTTCTCCTCCTCTTCTAGCACAAGAAACTAATACATCCACAATACTTTCAAATCACTGTTACTATCCTGAGTTTTTCATCACAAAAGCATTTAACAAAGCAAAAAAGAGGTACTAAAGCACCTTTCCCCCGAAAAATAGCAACACCTCCTATTTACCATTACTTCTAGCAAAACAAATATTAATAAAAATATTACCCCTATTCCATCAAATAACATCACCTTAAAAAAACATTCAAACCCCCAAAACGAAAAGAAAATCTCCCAAAGCTGTATATATCACATCCCTGCAATACGGTAATAAACATATATAGGGTGAAACTACAGGATTGCAAAGAAGATAAATTCACCATATATACACCTGCACAAGGACAGCATAACCTAACCTTTAACATTTCACCCCTAGACAGGCCACTCCATCAATATCAACAATATAAAGATGATCAGAAATATCAATCACACGAACCATCGCAAAATCATGGAATCCTTTGCATTTATTAATAGTAACAACTACAATAAGTAGCCCGGTGAAGTTAAGATAGATTTTATACAAAATGAATATCTGAAAACATCAAAATATTTCAACAACACCATGAAGAAAATAGCAGACCAACTGAAACACACTTGAACTGATGAAGATCAAGAAAGAAATCCAGTCCCTTAGCCTGAAGAGGTCTCGCGTGTCGGGACGAAAATTAGCTTTCCTTTTTAAAATTTATTTCATTAAAAAAAAGTGTCTAACAATGTTTTTAATTTGTGTACATTTAGTAATAAAATGAAGTGACAGTAAAGCATAACACTAAAAAGAATCCAAGGGCTTCCTCTCTAAAGTATATATATACCGTATATATATATATATGAGAGAGAGATATATATATATATTATTATTATTAAATATATATATATATATATATATATATATATATATATATATATATATATATATATATATATATATATATATATATATATATATATATATTAATTCAATTAAATAAATAATTTTGAAAAGAGATTTCGAAAAATATTTGATTTTCTTGAAGATATTTTCTTTAAATAAATAAATACATTAATATTTTAACAATTATATTTATTTCCTTTTCCGAGTTTGATATATCAAATTTCGAATATTTTTATGTTAAAAACTCGGAAAATTATAATTTGGCCTCAATTTTAATTTGAAATCATAGTAAATACCAAAAAAAATTGATTATATTTTGGTATGTTTATATATTTTCAATTTATATCAAAGGAGTAATGGAATTAAAATATATTTTTTATTTTGTTTGATTTAACCCTCTTTTATTTAATGTAAATTTACAGTTAACCCCCGGTAGAAAACCCCGGTTTTTCCTGATTTTTGCCGGGGCCGGGGCCGGGGTCGCTAAAATGGCCGGGGTTATCGGGGCCGGGGGCCGGGGTCCTGGTCGGTTCAGCCATAAGTAACTTTGTTTGTTATATATATATATATATATATATATATATATATATATATAGTATATGGTTATTATGTTATATATATATATATATATATATATATATATATATATATATATATATATATATATATATATATATAGGTGAAACTGAAGAGTTTACCGCATTTAAAACTAAGATAGGTACAAGAAAACTGATATCATATATGGCGTATGAAATTTGTATGGAAAATAATAAAAATTATTTTTATTTTTTATTTTTTATATTTTCAAAATTGCCGATAGCAAGAAAACTAATAACATATTTAGAATCAGTGTATGAAATATGTTATGAAAAAAGATTTTTTTTTTAACTAAAAGAAAACTTAGGGGGTAAACCGTAAAGATGCAAAGAGTCGGGGCCCTCGGCCTCCTGGGACGACGGTAGGACTATTTGCCCCGAACCCCTCTGCTCTTGGTATTTGGGTCTCGTGGGGTCCTCTGCCCCCCTACGGGCAGGGTGTCCCCCTCTGTCCCAATTGTCGGCCTGAGCTCCTAAAAAAAATTTATACGCTGATTCCATTTATGTTATTAGTTTTCTTCTACCTATAGTTTTAAAAAAAAAAAAAATTGCAAAAAAAAAAAAAATTTTTTTCGTTTCTCCATACAAATTTCATACGCTGATTCCTTATATGTATCAGTTTCTTGTACCTATCTTAGTTTTCTGAGATATCATGCGGGTAACTTCTTTAGTTTGGCTATATATATATATATATATATATATATATATTTATATATATATATATATATATACATATTAGTTGCTACGATATATATATATATAGGCATATATATATATATATGCTATATATATATATATATTATTTGTTTCCAATAAAAAAAAAAAACTTATAATTTGGTGCCAGAAAAGTTTAAAGCTAATGTCGTACAGTTGAGTTGTTTCATATCTCGCGGACGTAAAATCGCAGACGTATAATTTTCCATATTGGAAAATATAAGGGAATAATTTTTTTTTAAACAAATTACGATGATTTTTAGGTTCAACATATATTTATGAAACTTTTAATCTAAATAAAGTTCTTTGAAAAGTCTATAGATTTTCTTCTGTTATTATGCAACTTAACCTATATATATATAGGCTATATATATATATATATATATATATATATATATATATATATATATATATATATATATATATATATATATATATATATATTTCTATAAAAAGATAAAATATATATATATATAAAAATATATATATCTATATAAATGATATATATATATATATATATATATATATATATATATATATATATATATATATATATATATATATATATATATATATATATATATATATATATATATATATATATATATATATATATATATATAGGAACTTGTCCTTTAAAAGGTAGTTAACCGATATATATCGAACGAACAATGTAATCGATTTTTTTCGATTATTTCAAGGCAATAGTGCGACAAGGTTGCCAATAACATTTTTTTTTTTTTTTAACTAAAGGAATACCCAAGATTAAATAGCAAAGATGGAAAGAGTCAGGGTCTCTCGGCTCAGTGGGGGACGACGGGGGGATTTCGTCCCCCCTCTGTCCCTCCGTCGGCTCGAGCCCCTTAAAAATATATAAAAAATTTTTTTTAAAATTAACATATAAAAATTAACATGATAAAATAAAGCAACATGTGGAAACTATTCCGCTCGTTCTATTGGAGTTTTAGCTAACACGTAACACTGCAGGGTTGCACAAGTAGGATTCTGCGATTTGCGATTTTATGACTTTTTATGTAACTTCCTTTTAAAGGATAAGTGCCTATATATATATATATATATATATATATATATATATATATATATATATATATATATATATATATATATATATATATATATATATATATATATATATATATATATATATATATATATATATATATATAGGGTAAGGTGTGGGGCAGCGCGCCCATGCGAGGTAAAGTGCCCATGCCATTTTTCTTAGATAAATAAAATAGAATCACGGAATGATTGGCACCACTGTATACCCCTTTAAGGGATACCTCAGTGTTTGTATTGATGTTGAGTTGAGAGGTATGTTTCTATGTTATTTTTTATTTTTTTTAATTTTCTTCCCTAGAAGTACTTTTTATAGCCGTAATACATTAGTTTTATACGGCGTGTTTTCTTTTCTTTCATTTTTTTAAATGTCACATACAAAAACTTGACTATTTTCAAGTATTTTTATTGAAAAAATTCGATAATGATTATAACCATATTTTGTAAAAATTTAAGTTATGCATAAAAAAGAGGAATGAGGTAAAGTGCCTATCTAATCATGGGGCAACTCGCCTATATGGGCGCTTTGCCCCATCAATACAATTTAACACCTTTTCACTACAACCGATCATAATAGGTTGTAATTATTTACTTTCAAATTATTATTAATATTATTATTATTATTACTGTATATTATAATATAATTATAAGTAGCCAAATGAGCGACCACCTCTGTCCAAAAAGTCCTTGGACACCCTCATTTGGGAGTGATAAAGACATAGTATCCCCCTCAAATTTGGTATACCCCTTTCCTATGACGTAACCTCGTCGTAGACGAGGTTACGCGGTCGTGCACCCCCGGAGGAGGTGCCGGCCCCTAAAAATAGGAAATGTTCATAGAAGGTTGAAATTTGGAGCTTGCATAGATGAGGTATGAGTAAGGAGGAGTTGGATCCGGCACCGGTGCTGGAGCCGGAGTGGTGCTGGGTTAGTAAATAGTTGAAATTAATGTGAGTGTTAGAGACCGTATCCCCCCAAATTTGGTATACCCTTTCCATGACGTAACCTCGTTCGTAGAAGAGGTTAAATATGGTGGTGCACCCCCCGGTGGGTGGTGCCGGCCCCTAAAAATAGAAAATATTCATTGAAGGTTGAAATTTGGAGCTTGCATAGATGAGGTATGAGTAAGGAGGAGTCGGATCCGGATTCGGATTTGAATCCGGCACCGGTGCTGTAGCCGGAGCGGTGCTGAGTTAGTAAATATTTGTAATTAGGGAGTGTTAGAGACATCGTATCCCCCTCAAATTTGGCATGCCACTTTCCTATGACGTAACCTCGTCGTATACGAGGTAACGTGGCTGTGCACCCCCAAAAGGGGATGTCGGCCTCAAATATAGGAAATGCCCATAGAATAGTGAAATTTGGAGATTGCATAGAGGAGGAAGGAGTAAGTAGGATTCAAAGCCGGAGTCGGAGCCAGCACCGGTGCTGGAGCCGGTGCTGTGCCGAGTTAGTAAATATTTGTATAATAATACAATATTATAATATACAATTATATATAATATGCAAAGCGCCCATGGGTAGGCGCACTGCCCCTTCTATGTGGGCGCTTTACCTCAGGGTAGGGGCAAAGTGCCTTTTTTGAAAAATAAAATAAAATCGATTTTACTCAAAAACATGTGATAGGAGAAGAGCATGCTTTTGTGGGAATATAAAGCTTTAGGTGTATAACCATATGGCATTGAAAAATAAAAAATTGACACAGTACAAGTCTTTTAATTCACTTTCTAAAAGTTTCTGACTTTACTAATATATATATATATATATATATATATATATATATATATATATATATATATATATATATATATATATATATATATATAAAATATATATATATATATATATATATATATATATATATATATATATATATATATATATATATATATATATATATATATATATATATATATATTTCTAATAAATACGGAAATGTTTTAAGCCGTGAGAAGTAAATAGCTACACGACTTGTGCATAAACTTTTATTTACACTTACGATGATTGAAAAGGTTTAACTTTTTATTTTTAAAGAAAGCTAAATTCTTCAGTCAAATATGCGTTAATTGTCCTTTTTTCTTC
Organism: Trachelipus rathkii; assembly: GCA_015478945.1. Lineage (NCBI taxonomy): Eukaryota > Metazoa > Arthropoda > Malacostraca > Isopoda > Trachelipodidae > Trachelipus > Trachelipus rathkii. The sequence continues at coordinate 19,270 of JABUQX010106163.1, read as the reverse complement.
GAAAAGGAAAATTTTGATGAAATTTTATCTAAATTTACCATATAAGGTAAATTTTGATTTTATCAACAAGTTGCTTTCAAAATGCAATTCAACCTGCGCATATCACCTTTCTTAAACTTTCTAAAAAAAAAAAAAAAAAAAAAAAAAAAAAAGATTTTAATGAGCTTTGGCAATCTTCCGTGATATGCGTAAATTATGAAATATGAATATCAACTTGCCTATGCCAAGAAGAAAGCGGCCTAATTAGTGTTTTGATTTATAAAGGATTAAATATTTGCTTCTCCAACTTTATGCAATAAATAAATCTTCCGACATAAAAAAAATAACCGTCTCGACTTTTTAGCATGAAAATTTGTTTCAACTTTTTACGAACTGATTCGAAAGAGAGATTATTCACCCTATGAAAGCTCTTTTGAAGTTAGTTTTTACTTGAAAGGATCCTAAAAAGAGGAAAACTTTCTTTCAACTTTATGTGAGGAATACTTCCAAACACAAAATTGATATAATTTTATAGCCCAGTCAATAAAGACCCTGACACATCAAACTTCTTTTTGAAATAATTAGGGTAGTTACTTACTCCCATTGATAGATCACTACTGGGCAGGAGACATTTTCGCAAAAGTCCCCAAAATTCCTCCAGATCTTCCCCCAGGCAAAATGACAATATTAATGGAACACATTATCTCCAAGCATTAATGATCGGATCAAGTCTAAATCTTTGCTGTCTTTTGTTATTGTTCATATTTATGCTAAACCCAATAGCTTTGACAAATTAAAGAAAGCACAGGGAAAGTAGGTTTGCTAATTTGAAACTTTTGGATTTTTGCTCTTATAATTTTTTTACGTGTCATATGTGAAAATCATTCTTACGCGTTATAGCCTAAACTTTTGTGAAGCTACTGATATACAGTTTTTTATTTATGTGCGATGGTAACGCTCGGATTGGAGGCGAGAAAAGAAAAGGTTAACATAGCATGATTGACTCATCCTTACTCGACCCCGTATTACAACTTGAAACTTATTTCAGTAGATTTAGGCTGTTGGAAGCGAAATTATAACAGGGGCTGCGGATCGGAGTCGTGATCGAGTCGTTGCAGTCGTCAATTTTCCAGATTCGGATCGGAGTAAGAAAAATTCTGTGGCAAGTGGAGTTCGAGTCGGGTCGGAGTCGAAAATATTGTGTAAAAGCAGTCGAGTCGGAGGCGAGTCGAAAATTATAGAACATTATTATTATTATATTATTATTATATATTATTATTATATATATTATTATTATTATGAAACTGAAAATTATTAAACTGTTAATTTTAAATGGCTGTTTATAATAAAAATAAAAATTAATTGCATTTTAATTTTTTATACATTCCGAACACTTAAAATATATTTGTTTTCATGTATTGCGCTGCGCCATCTTTATGTCTTTACAATAGATTGTAGCGATGGTGATGTTTAAAATCACTTATCCGCGGATGAGATGAGGTTTTACGAGTCTTAGCCAACAAGTACTTCATATATAAATATATATATATAATACAAGTGGCGGCTTTTGAGGTACAGAGTAGGCAACGCCTACTTGTCTTAGTGAACCAAAAAATATTAAAAAGTTACCTATATATATACTATATATATATATTATATTATATATATATATATAATATATATAATAATATATCATATTATATATATATATATTAATATATATATATATATATATATATATATATATATGATTTTCATTCGAGTTCTCCTTAATCTGCCGACCGTATAATT
>JABUQX010106163.1:0-7500 GCA_015478945.1 Trachelipus rathkii | reverse complement strand
CATTACCTCCTCCTTGCTAATAATCTGCATCCCCAAAATACCTATTCTCTTCACCATCAAACCCACACACTATCACTGTCACCTCTTCAATTACTGCTAATATTACACATTTTCACTGTTCTTTCCACACTTCCCTCACACCATTTCATCAGTTACAAAACCACACCATCCCCTATTTATTATTCTAAATCCAGTTCCCCTTATTTCAATCTTAACCTTTCACGCTTCTTCCAGAAGAACTTCCTATTTTCCCTTAATTCTCCATTCATCATCCTTCCAAACTGTTTCTTTACTCCTTTTCCCACGTATGCACCTTAGTATTTCTTTTTTCCTCTTATATAATTCAAACACACAATATATATATATATAATATATATAACTAATATATATATATATATATTAATATATATATAATATATATATATATATAATATATATATATATATATATATATATTATATATACATATATATATATATATATATATATATTAGTATAAATATATATATATTTAATATACCTATATATATATATATATATATTATATATAAAATATCATATATATATATGTATATATATTATATATATAGTATATATATATATAATATATATAATATATATATATATATAGTATATATTATATAATATATATATATATATAGTAGTATTATATAATATATCCTAATAAATGAAGAAGGGTTAAACCCCGGAGAGGATGGAGTGCTTGTGGAGTGTTGGAGGAGTAGGAGTGAGGAAACAATCAGTTTATAACAGTGTTGGACGAGAGGGAAAGGTCCGAAAGTGGGGCAAAGCCAAAATAAACCACTATATAAAGTAAAGGAATCAGGAAGCCTGTAATAATTATAGAGGCATTTCACTGATGAACCACCTTCTGGCGAAAATATACGAAAAAATATTGGAGAGGAGGCTGAGAGAGAGGAAGCCGAGATCGGAGAAAAAACAGACGGATAGAAGAGGAAGAGGAACGACGGACCTCTTATTCAACACTAAGAATGGTTTCGGAAAAGATGCTGTAATATGGCAAGAGATTCTTTGAAGCGTTCATCGACCTGAAAGGCATTTGATTCGGTGCCAAGGAAAAAAGCTCTGGAGAGCTATAGAGAGGAATTATGGATGAGGGCAGATTAAAAGAAGGCCAATGAAAGTATGTATGAGAAAATCAGTTGTTATGTTAGAACTGAGTGCGAGAACCAATAGATGTTTGAGTGAAAACGGAGGTGAAAGCAGGGAGTGTTTTTATCTCACTGCTGTTATATTATATTTAACTGTGATAAGAAAGTAGAAGACTGGAAGAGGAATTTAAGGCACATAATGGCATATGCGGACCATCTGCAATTGAGTGAGAGAGAGAAGTCATTCAAGAGGTTGGATGTTACGAGGAGTTGAGGAACAGGATGAGATAAGTACAGAAGACAGAGATATTAACAATAACGGAGGAAATGAGGAGGTATGCAGAGGTGTGAAAGAGGGAGGAGCGTGAAGCGGTTAAATACCTGCAAATTATCTCGGAGAATGTTTAGCAGAAGGGAGAAGTGGAGGGAGATTACCACGCATGGAAAAAGTATGATTAGTATGAAAGCATAGTATACCCCTGATGAAAGATAAAAAAAATCGGGATAGAGTTAAAAAAGTGATTTTCTAACAGTTATACTGACTCCGACGGCTCTGTACGAGCGGGAAACATGACAACAACGAGAAGAGAGATGAGTAGAATACAAGCGCGAGATGAGGTATAAGAAACTATGATGGGAGAAGAAGTAGGAAAAACAAATAAGAATGAACTAATTAAGAAGATATAGTGTGAAGCAATAAATGATATGAATGACTGTGGAGATGAGATGGTGGACATCTTGAGAGGGATGAGCAGGACAGATGCCGAAAGAAGATGGGAATGACACCAGAGGCAGAAGACCAAGGCGAAACCGAAAGAAGAGATGGCGGATCTGGAGACTCTCTGGAAAATGTCAACTACCAAAAAATAGAGGCTAAAGAGAAGAAATAGTCACAGAGGATATCTGAGAGGAACGCTTGCGCGCTGACAGGATGAAAACCTTCCTGGAAGAAAAAGGAAAAAAAAGAAAGATATAAATAATATATATATATAGTAATATAATATATATATATTATAATATATTATTTAATATAATATATATATATATTAAATATACTATATAATATATATATTAGAGTACCGAACCAGAATTTTTTAGTTCCGGCCCGACCGAGGAACTTCCGAACCTGAAAAAAGTTCCATCCGAGAACTTCGGCCGGAACCGGAACTTTTCGACTTCACGCTACACCTTACTAAGCTGTTTTCCAAAGCCCGACTGCAGCCGAGCGCGCACACATGCATTTCGTTTCCAAGAGCCCGTATTGCCACTTCTACTACAACCTCACAGTCAGCGCCCGTTGTAAAATCCTCGATTTCGAGAATTAAAAAGGCGCCTGCGCAGAAGAATACTTTGTTCACAAACAAATCTTTTTACAAAAACATGTGTCGAAATGGCTTGCCAAATTTTTTAATATTGAGTTACTTTATATTAAGAACTAATATATGCGTATCATTCATAAAAATAATACATTATAAGTATAAGAGTATTGGCTTACAATTCGCACAGCTGATCCGACGGGCGCGCTCGCCTTTCAATACTCAATTTCCTTTCTCTGATTGTAATGGTAATTTTTCAATTCGAACGGTTCCAGTCATTTGCACACGGCTGTACTTCGAGCTTCTGAAAACGCAGCTATTTTCTAACTTAAAACTGTCTGATTAAACAATCAGTCTCTCTTGAAGTATATCATCTATTTATATCCATACTGTGAAGCCTTAGTTATGCAAGCCAAAAATTTGGATAAGCGGATCAATAAATTATAAATTAAAAAGAATATATAAGCTGCGTTTCCAAAGCCCGAGTGCAGCCCGTGTGCAAACGACTCGGAAACGCGTCGAATTGAAAAAAAATAACATTAACCCAATCAGAGAACATGAAATTTGAGTACCTGGAAACGGCCGAGCGAGCCCTTGGCATCAGCTGGCAATTTAAACAATTACTCTTATCATTGGGCGTATACAGGAAGCAGCCTTCCCCCCCTAAACTTGGGCAAAAAAAAATTAACCTTTATTTTGCCAGACACGTTTTTAAGGTTTATTAGTGGAAAAACTGAAAAAGATAATCAATCGATAGATAATGAAGTATTAATTATGGATTACAAACGTATTATTACTATATTATAATATATATATATATATATATATATATATATATATTATAATATATATTATAATATAATTAATATTATATATATATATACTACCTATAATATATATATAATACCGTATATATATATATATATATATAATATATTCACTCAACTTTTGTCCCCCCAAATGAAATCCTGCCTACGCCCATGACACCTTAAATACTAGTATTTTATGAAATGATCCGATATATTAGTATCCTTAAATAAAAGTTACTAAAATATTAAAAATTTTGGCAAGCCCATTTCCGACACATGTTTTGTAAAAAGATTTGTTGTAATCAAAGAATCTTCGGGCGCAGCCCGCCCGTATAATTCCCGAAATCGAAGGATTTAAAAACGGCGCCTGTCTGTGACGTAACGTGACGCAGAATCGCAAACTGGGCATCTAAACGATGCAGTGCGCTGTGTGCCCGCCGCGGCTCAGCATCCTTCATGAAACGCAACTTAATAAAGTTCTACGCGGTCTTCGAATTTAAAAAGCATTTTTCAGAAGCGGGTAACGTGTTGAGATAAAGATACGTTTTAACTCCACAACATGGAGAGCAACTAATATCCTACACCACAACATTTCAAAATTTCAAAAAATTCATTTTAAGTAAGAAAATTATGAATCTTGTTTAAAATTTAAAAATTTTTTTGTTAAACATTCTAAGTTAATAGTTTGTTTTGTAGTAGTTTCTACTTTAAGGTTAATTTCTTTTAATAATAATAATAATAAAATAATAAATAATAATAATAATAATAATAATAATAATAATCAATAATAATAATGAATAAGATAATGATAATAAATTAAATAAATCAAATAATAAATAATAATAATAAATAATAATAATAATAATAATAAAATAATAATAATAATAATAATAAATAATAATAATAATAATAATAATATAATAATAATAATATAATACCTGTACAAATTTTATTTATCCCCAGGTTTAGATTCTAGAGCAGGATTGGCCCAAAAAAGATCAAATATTTAAATCAAACGATTTTTTAACTAATAATTTTTTTTATAAAAAAATCATGATTTTTTATTTTTATTTTTTAGACCACTTTTTTTCCTAAATTAATAAAATCCTAGCTATACCTAATATAATAAGACATAAGTAAATTCACAAATGTTGTTCAAGTCATTTTAATAAAAAATAGAATAAATGTAGGATCCTCAGATATTTATACAGTATGTAAAAAAAATTATATATATATATATAATATATATATATATATATATATATAATAATATAATAGAATAATATATTATATTATATATATAATATATATATATAAATATATATATATATACTATATATATATTATTATATATTATATATATATAAAATATATATATTAAATAACTTAAATCTGTATCCGAATAATTATATTTACCAAGCTTATGAATAATTAGAAATAATTAAATTATTAATAATATATAAAAAATTAATTAAAAAATCAATTTGTGTCTAAAAAAATAAAAAAATTTAAAAATCTCAAAAAATAAAAAAATATCCCCAACCCCTTACTAGAGTATGAAAGCTACCGTTCGATTATAAATATTGTTCGTATTAAAAGTTTCAAGCATAGAGGCGAATGTCATTTATCAATATATTTGTCACATACAGTCGTCTCTCGTAGAACGCGGTCTTATAGAACCGATCTTGCTACCGCGTTGCAAAAATAATAAAAAAGGAAAATTAAAAATTACAAAATAAATAAATAAATGTAATACATATGTTAAAAAGATAAAAATTAAAATTAAAAAAATTTGCAAAAACAAATAAAAATAATACATACATATGTTAAAAATAATGAATGAAAAGAAAAAAAAAGAAATTGATGAGCTACTTTTATAATCTCAAATTACCGATAACGATGTATTTCTCAAAAAGCAGCCAATACAACATACATTCGGACTAAGCCTTCATCTCTTACACTTCAACTTTATTTTACATTTGAAAGAAACTATTTTGGCTCAATTGCTAACTTTTACAAATCATTATATTACACCTCAGGCGATGCAATTAAATATATAAAAACAATTTTATCTCCAAATTTTTAAATTTAGTATTGTATATTTTTCATTTAAAAAAACTAAAAAACTTTTTGCTCATTTTAAATATGTAGAACTGTACTGATAGTAATTAATATTACCTACTAATAACTATCAAAAAATATGTTTATATACTTTCTGTAAATAACATTATCTGCAAATTTATTCAATTATTATTAAGATAAAAACAATACTGTGCATATTTATTCACTTATACAAAGGTAAAATTTAAATTAATATTTTTTAGGGGGTTTAAAGTATACGCGAATATCGCCTATAACGCGCGGTCAGAACCTACCCCTCGTTCTTACGAGGACGACTATATCAATTCTTCAATAATTATTTTTATGCAAATAAATAATTCTAAATCAATCAATTATGATATTTATTAGAAAAGCATTTGAAAAGTAGAAAGTTCCGTTTTATCCGCCGGAACAACTATTCCGTCGCACCGGAACTCCAAAAAAATCGAGTTCCGCCGGAAGTTCCGGCCGAAACTGGTTCCGTACAATCCCAATATATATCATATATATAATAGTATATAATATATATAAATATATATAATATAATAATGTATATAATATATATATATATATATATATATATATATATTATATAGATAGGATATAAGAAGTACTAGAGGAGAACCATAATAAATTACTATATATCCCCTGTATATATATATATCTTAAATCATTATTTTTTAACGTTTCAGTGATCTAAGTTCCTTTATAAAAAATAAACAGTTAAAGTATAAGTAAGTGGATTTTTGTGGAAACAAAGTTAGAGGCGATACAAGTATAGTTGAAAAAGAATTAAATCGTTATCAAATCAATTTACAAGTAAAAAGCGACTTCAATGAGATTCGAAAGGAAAAAAAAACATTACTGTTCACAAATTGTGCAGGCAAAAATATACTCGTCCTTCTAGTATTAGGGCTGCTATAAATACAAAAGAAACATGGACACCGCACCTTCAAACGTCTTCTGCTGTTTAGAGTTCAGCAGGGAAATCGATTTATACACCATGATTTGTTTCATCGTGGGAAAACCAAGCATTGGTTTGAGTCAAAGTGTCCACAACACCACACCCACAGAAACCTTTCTCACCTTGAGTCCACATTAGAAAACTCAGATAGAAAATGACACATGTAGTAACTGCAACACAGATGTGAGAAGGACAGAGTCAAAAATGCTAGAACTTCTTAATGTAGCACTTCAATCTATCGTGCACTCTGAAGCACGTATAAACAAAATACTGTATTAGACCTCCTTTAAAATGTACACCATCAAGAACATCGGAAGCCCGAAAGTCAGAACTTAGTAAAGCTTCGACAAAATTTCACAATCATAGAAAATACCGATGGAGGGTTCAGTAACTACTACAAAATAATTACCAGGAATATAATGAAAGTTTTCAGTCACAGAACACTAACATCATTAAATGGGCCATTTGAGACAAATCCTTCATTAAACGAAACGCATTTTAACCAGACCCGGTTACCTATGTCAATATTCCTAGAAGGAGTTAAACATTGTATATATTCCACATTCACATACTACAATAAAAAATTGATCCTTTGTACGTTGATAAGAAAGCAATCTTGCACAACAGAAGCGTCATGAAATTAAGAGACTGCATGCAGACATTCATTAAACGAGGACCATACAGAAAATCAGTAATTTAAGTAATTCCCAAGCACTACGAATATATACACATCCGAGTGAAAGTTGTTCCAGATAGCTCTTCAATTCTCACCTAACAGAGTTTACCAAAAGCAAAAAAACATCTTGATGTTATATAAAATCGAAAAAATGGCCTGTATAAACCATCGATAATTTCTGTGCTCACCGGACCAAGTCATTTATTATCCCCTATTCAAATTTTGGTCATATTGACGTTGGACCCACATTGGCATAGAGGGGCCTATTATATGGATCTTTCCACTCTGAAAAAACAAACAATTGATGAACAACCTCCACTATCAGCAGCAATGAAGAGTTTGTGTATCTCACCACAATCTAATCACCTACACGCTTTACCATACAATCGCAATCCAACTCACTAAACAATCGATATCTAATCCTCACCCATCACCCCCAAACACTAAGATATCATGCAAGCATTTATTCAATATAAGTTCGACCACCGACGAATACTCTCTA
>JABUQX010106162.1:15000-16652 GCA_015478945.1 Trachelipus rathkii | reverse complement strand
TAAAATATTATTGCATTTTTACATTACCTTAAAGCAGTTAAAATCAGTAAACAGTTAATCAAACCACCCACCCACCCTTCCACCCATCAGTATATATAATATATATATATAATATATATAGTATATAGATATATATATTATATATAATATATATATAATATATATAATTATATATATATATATATATATAATATATATATATATATATATATATATATATATATATATTTAGGCTTTTCAGTACCAGTTTGGAGACTTGTTTAGCAAAAAACTAGGTAAAGTGGGGGGTGGTGGGCTAAATCTATATAAAATAGCAATGGTAACTGTAATAGTGGGGAGATAAATAAAGCTTGTGTTGTTACAGGTTCAAATAATATGATAATAAGAATACAGCATTTCGACTATCAAATGTTTTTACACAAAAATGCTCATAGCCTTAGAAAAAAAAAGATGAGCTGAGTAGTTAACCATAAATGAGAATCTAAACATTATTTGCATAACTGAGCATGGGTTAATGAAGAATTATATTGAGACTCCTTTCAGGAATATGAAAGAGACGGATATTCACTTATTTTATACCAGCGTAGAGGAAAGAAGGGTGGGGTGTGGCGTTTATGTTAAAAGCAATATTCAATCGGTATTAATGACTGACTTTAAAAAGAACATGATATTGAATCAGTGTGGGTAGATATTTTTATATACAATAAATCATTAGAATAGGGGCATTTATAGACCTCCTGGCCAGAGTCAAGAATTAGACGTGGAAATTGTGAAAGAAATAGAGGCAGCATGCCACAGTAAAAGAAAAAAGTATAGTCATAAATGGGTGATTTAATTTTCCGGGGCATTCAATTGATTCCTTGTCGAATATGGATCCATAGGTAGTTCGCATCATTAAATGTATCTAATAACTTTTTGACCCAGATGGTCCAAGAACCCACAAGGATACGATGCACTACTAGACTTAATATTAACTAACGATGAAGGTATGGTGGATGAAGTGAGAGTTGGAATTTAGACTTAGTGACCATATAATAATTAGATTTAATATGAATGTAATATCTGGGCCCCCAAATTGCAAGTTAATAAGGAAAAGATCTTAGATTTCCGAAAAGGCGATTTTACCAAATTTCGAGACATGCTTAGTACAACTAACTGGGATAAAGAGTTTAAAGACCAAAACTGTTTTATCATGTGGGAACATTTTAAGCAAATTTTAACGAATATTCAGTCAGTATGTTTTAAAGATAAACCCATTAGGGTGGCAAAGAGAAAACCTGTTTGGTGGAATAGAGAGATAAGAGAGAAAATTAATGAAAAGCGTAGATGTTTTAAAATATTCAAGGGTAGTAATAGAAGATGATTTAGAAAATTATAGGAAAAATAGAAATGAACTTAACCAATCAATAAGAAAGGCAAAGAGAGAGGCAGAAATTAATTTAGCTAGGAATAGTAATAAGAATCTGAAGAAGTTTTTTAGCTTTTATAAATTTAAAAGTAAGAATAGGACGATTGGTCCAATTAAAATTGATGAAAATTTAGTGAGTTCAGATAAGGAAATGGTCAACATTTTCAATCTTATTTTGCTTCAGTGTTTACTGAGGAAAGATTAGATAATAGTTGAGACTAATGAGTTCTTGTATGCATGTAAC
>JABUQX010106162.1:0-2500 GCA_015478945.1 Trachelipus rathkii | reverse complement strand
GGGATTAATGGATCATTATGTTTTTTTTATGTAAAATTAAGTTATTGGGGGTTTGGATGGAGAGGAAGGCGATAAAGAAGAAAGTGGGTAGAATTAAGAGTAAAAAGTTAAGTAAACAAGGTAATAAGGATACGTATTAGAGAGCGCTCACAAGTAAATCGGTTGAATGTGAACAAGTTGAAACTTAACAAATCTGGAAGCAAATAAAGGAAGCGGTTGTAGCAGTGAAAAATAAGTATGTGGATGTGCTAAAGTAGGAAGTAAGAATGTTAACAGTAAGTGGTGGAATGAAGAGGTGATGCAAGCGGTTTAAAGTTAAAAAGAAGCGTGGTTTAATGTACTAAAAGCCAATGATGAGGTTTTAAAAGAAAGATGTTTGGAAATATATAAGGAGGAAAAAAGGAACACTAAAAGGTGCATATGTAGGAAGAAAAAAGTAATAAATGAACAGTTTGGAAGGAGGATGAATGGGGACTTACAAGGGAATAGGAAGCTCTTTTGGAAGGAAGTGCGAAAGGTTAAGAATGAGAATAAGGGGAATCTGCTTAGAATAATGAATTGGAATGGTGCTTTCGTAACTGATGAAATGAATGTAGGGGGAGTGTGGTGGGAACACTTCGAAAATCTGCAAAACATTGGCAGTAATGAAGAGGTGATAGTGAATGTACGTGGGCTTGCTGGTACAAGAAGGAATAGGTATCTTGGAGATGAGGTCATTAGTAAAAAAGAGGAAATGGGTAGAGAGAGAAAGTTGAAGAATGATAAATCTGCAGGTATAGGTGAAATTACTGGTGAAATGATTAAGATCGGACGGGAGATGATGATTGATTGGATTTGGAAGTTGTGTAACAAAGTGTTTACGAATGATATAGTTCCGAAGGATTGGAGGAGAGTACTAAAATTATCCTTATATAAGGGTAAGGGGGATAAGGGTAACTATAGGAATTATAGGAACATTAGCTTATTGAGTGTTGTAGGGAAGATATATATGCTGGTATTTTGGTCGAACGAGTGCGTCGAGTGACTGAAGGACTGATTGGTGAAGAGCAAGGTGCATTTAGAAGAGGTAGAGGATAGGTGGATCAAATCTTTACATTGAAACAAATGATTGAGAAAATGAGGGAGAAGAAGAATAAATTGTATTTTGGTTTTATGGATTTGCAAGAGGCGTATGATAGGATTAATAGGGAAGCTCTATGGCTGGTGTTAGTGATATGTCGTGGTGGTGGTGGTAGGCTTCTGAATGGAATCAAAAGTATGTATGACAACAGTGAAGCATGTGTACGAATAAATGGAAACGAAAGTGATTGGCTTAATATTAATAGCGGAGTGAGGGAGAGATGTATTATGTCTCCTTAGTTATTCAATTTGTATATGGATGGGGCTATGAAAGAATTAGAGGTTGGGGTGGTAGGGGATGGTGTTAGAATGATGGAGGAGGGAAGAGAGTGGAGGGTGCCCACCTATTGTATGCGGATGATTTGGTTTGTGTGGCGGATCTGAAGAGAGTTTGAAGGGGATTGGTAGAGAGTTTTATCAGGGTGTAAAGGGAGGGGTAAACGTAGATAAGAGTAAGATTATAGTTGTGAATGAGGACAGTCCTCGGTGTGAAGTTATGTTAGATGGTGAGCAGCTGGTACAAGTGTCTGAGTTTAAATGTTTAGGATATATTGGAAGATAAGGGAACGGATGATACAGAGTGTAGTAGGAAATTTGTGAATGGCAGGAAGGTGGCAGCTGCAATTAAATCGTTGGTGGATGCAAGGGACTAAGTCTGCTAAGCATAAATTACAGTATGTTATACCTAATGTTGTAATAGTAATTGGGGTTACAGTCCCAAGATAAATTAAGTTTTTGTGTATTAGATGGACAAATCTTGCAGTATGTTAGAAGTTGAGATAACATCTTAAGAGTTGTGGTGCAGAGTACGCAGAACAAGCAAAAATGCATTAAATCTTGCCGCGAAAAGATGGGTGAATATTCATTACAATCTTGTCACAGTCATATGGTGGCATATGGAATCTCTGGATAATTTGTTGCCAGAATATGAAGTAACCATGTTTTAAGAGATACCTCTGCAAGTAATGAATTCGGACCTAGATTGCATAAGACAGTGACTCAGACCACCTTGGGATCTACCAAGTGTCTATGCCTCAGCCAGTACCTTATGCAGTTTTTGTAAATTCACCATAAATATAAGAAAAAAAGCAAAACCTTTCATAGATACATATTTCACCAGACAAAAGATGCAATATAATATTTACCTTTATTCAATTAATCTCTTTTATATATATCTGTCAATATATATATAGAAAAATATATCTATATATTTATATATATACTATATATATATATATGCTGCTATATATATTTATTTATACATACAGTATATATATATATATATATATATATATATATATATATATATATACTATATATATATATATATATATATCTATATATATATATATATATATATATATATATATATATATATATA
>JABUQX010106161.1:12500-26432 GCA_015478945.1 Trachelipus rathkii | reverse complement strand
TATATATATATATTATATAATATAATATATATATATAAATATAATAAATATATTATATATATATATGATATATTAGTTATAATATATAATATATAATATTATTTATAATATATATAGTGTATATAATATATATATATATAGTATATATATATATAATATATATAATATATATATATACTATTATTATAGATATATAATTTATATTAATATACTTGCGAAAATTACATAACTGCTGAACAACCTTTTATTTTTTCCCTGTAATCCTCTTTTTGTTTTATTGTATAGTGATCATATTTGGAAGGATTACATTTACTTCTCATTCTAAACAAGCTTCTATATGGTTGGAAGTCCTGAGTCGCCTTCAAAATTTCTTCGCTCCACCTCAAGTGCTTGCTCTTTGAATGGGTATTTTTCGCTCCTTTTATGAAGTAGGCATTTCGCATCTGTTGTGGCTGCACTCAAACAACTCTTCATGAAAGTGTGATGTTTAGGATTTTGCATTTCGTATCTATTGTGGTTCCACTCAAACAACTCTTCTTGAAAGTACCTTTCTCCAGTACCTTTTTTTCGTCGAATTACTACGTCACTCTCTTTATTAAATAGCTATTATAATGTACACTGCTTTCATCTGGGAATTCGTCAGTATCCATTACTACCCTCCCTTCAGCAAGGCTCCTGCGACATGTTATTTTTCCTACACATCCTCTTGTTTCTTCATATCACCTTTTTAACGCCCAGATTTAACCTCTATTGCTGAATTTATATGTAACCTCACTGGGTAGAGTCTGGAACCACACCACTTTCTAATATCATTGCCCCAAACTAACTGTTGATCTTTCACGTAAGAAGAACTTGCAGACATTACAACGAATTGAACGAATCATTTTTGAAAAAATATCGAAGATCGTGTTAAAAATGGAGAAAAAACTTTTTCCTTGAATAATTACTTTGGAATAAGATAAAAATAAAATCTCTAAAACATATTCTATAATCCAAAATTTTAATTAAATTTTAAAATATAAAAAATAAAAATTTTTTTTTTTTAAAACGTAAAAAATGCTGGAAAAATTTTATCAATACATCTACACTAAAAACACCAATTTCGTGTATGACACTTTTTTAACAAAATGAAAAAAAAAAAATCTGTCAAAAAATTTTATATAAATTTTTCTAAATTCTCAGACTGTAGTTAGTACAAAATATAAAATTTTTGCTGTTAATTATTGCCGGGATTATCCCCAAAATATATTTTTTTCCAAATACAATTTCATTACAGGTACTTGAGAACAAGCACATATAAACGGTTTGTATAAGTTTTTAATATATATAATATTAATATAATATATATATTAATATTATATATATATATTATATATATAAATATATATAATATATATATATATATAATATATATATATATATAATTATTTGAAAAATACACAAAAAACTAATCCACTCTTTATAATATTTCTTGGGTGTTCTCAATTTTCTATAATGCATAGTCTTGGATCATACTTGCGCATGATCAAACATTTTCTTCGCTTTACTAAACAACCTTTTATTAGGGGTTAGATTGTTCTGAGGCCACCTTCTTCAGGATTTCTTTGCACCACTCTAAGTGCTATGTCCTTACAGGGTTTGTTCGCACTTTTTTGGAGTATGCATTACACATCTGTTGTGGTTCCACTCAAAAAGCTCTCTTTGAAAGTTTGACGTTTAAGATTTATCATCTTATCAACTCTCGAGCTCACTAACTCTCTCCAGTCTCTCTTTTTCCTTCGAATTGCTGCGTTTCTCTCTTTACTCAATCGCCAATACAATGATCACTGCTCATCTAAACCCTCCAGTTAAATGCTTCCTCCTTTGAGCAAGGCTCTTGCGACACGATTTATACTCAGCTTATTTCTTTCTCTATGCAGCATTGAAACCCCAGATTTAACTATATGCTTAATCTTACATGTATTCCACTGGAAGAGTCTGGAGCACATTCCATTTTATCTATTACCAAACTACCTCTGAAATATACACTTAAATCCTTGCACACTTTTAAACTAGTGGAAGAGTATCTACAGACAAATATATCATGAAAGTCTTAAAAAATGAGAACACATTCTCTTAAATACTTACTTTGTAATTGAAAGCTACGGTTTAAAGTAAAACTTTTTCTGCCTAGTCTAATTTTAAATAATTTCAAATACCAAAATAAACTTACAAGAAATAAAATTGTAAATTCTAACAATATTTATAAAATTCCGTTCCATAATTTATTATAATAAAAAAAATTTCATATAAAATATACAAAAAAGCTAGATCACAAAGTTTTATGGTAACTAAAGTAATTAAAATAATAATTAACGGAAATTATTCCATAAACATTTAGTTCTTAAAGTTTCTTTCTATACAGGTTAAACGAACGAACATATATATTATATATAATATATATATATATATATATATATTATATATATATATATAATATAGATATATAAAATATATATATATATATATATATAATAAGATATATATTATATATATATAAGATTAGTAGATATATATATATATATTATAATAATATATAAATATAATATAAATTATATTAAATATATATAATATATAAATTAATATTTATTATAATTATCTTATTATTATTAATTATATATATAATATATATATATATCTATAGATTTATTATATCATAGTATAAATTATATATATATATATATATATATATTATATATAATATATATATATATCTATATTATGCATGATATATTGTATTATAATATATTATATATATACTATTTAATATATATATTATATATAGATATTATATATATATATATATACTATATAAGATTATATACTATATATTTTAAATTTAAACTATAGAATTATAAAATGCTAAATTTTTTTTAATTGTTATATAGCGTGATCATATTTGTGGAAAGGGATTCACATTTACTTTTTTCTCATTCTAAACAAGCTTCTATATGGTTGGAAGTCCTGAGTCGCCTTCAAAATTTCTTCGCTCCACCTCAAGTGCTTGCTCTTTGAATGGGTATTTTTCGCTCCTTTTATGAAGTAGGCATTTCGCATCTGTTGTGGCTGCACTCAAACAACTCTTCATGAAAGTGTGATGTTTAGGATTTTGCATTTCGTATCTATTGTGGTTCCACTCAAACAACTCTTCTTGAAAGTACCTTTCTCCAGTACCTTTTTTTCGTCGAATTACTACGTCACTCTCTTTATTAAATAGCTATTATAATGTACACTGCTCATCTGAACTCGTCAGTATCATACTACCTCCCTTCAGAAGTGCTCCTGCGACATGATTTTCTACACATCCTCTTTGTTTCTCTATCCGACCTTTTAACGCCAGATTTAACCTCTATGCTGAATCTTAGGTAGTACCTCACTGGTAGACGTCTGGAACACACCAGCCTTTAATAATGTATTTGCCTTAACTAACTTTGGGATCTGTTCACGTAAAGAAAAACGTTGCACACAATTATTTAAAAACGAATGAAACTAATTTCAGTTTTTGAAAAATATCCGAAGATCTTAAAAACAATGAGAAAAAACTTTTTCTTGAATACATACTTTGCAATATAAAAACTATACGTTCTTAAACATTATTCTATAACCAAAATTATTCATTTTTAAATTAACAATTAAAAATATTAAAATATTTTTTTTTTAAACGTAATGCTGGAAATTTTATCAATACATCTAACCCTAAAAAACACAATTTCGTTGATATAAGAAAGTTAAAAAAAAAATAAAAAAAATTCCAAAAAATTGTTATATAAGAAAATTTTAATCTCAGACTGTAGTAGCTACTAAAATATAAAAATATTAATGCCAAAATTATCCCCAAAATAATTTTTTCAAAGTTGATTTTCATACAGAGGTACTTTGAGAAACAAGCACATTATAAACGGTTTGTATTGATTTTAAATATATATATATATAGATATAATATATATATAATATATATATAATATATATATATATATAATATATATATATATATTATAATATATATATATATATACTATAATAAATAATATATATAGTATATATTATTTGAAAATTACACCAACTAAATCGCATTTTTTTATTAGCATTATTCTTGGCTGGTTGTGTTTTCAAGTTTTGCTTCAAGATAAATAGTTGGAAAATCATTGGAGGAGTTCACAATTTCTTCGTCTTTCCAACAACCTTCTATTAGGTTAGATTGATGTCTGATGGGCACGCTTTCTAGTTCATGGAAGGTCTTCGGCACCACTCCGGTTCAGACTATGTTTGCTTATTTGTCCTTACAGGGTTTTGTGTTCGCACTTTTTGGATGATGCATTACACATCTGTGTGTGTTCCACTCAAAAAGCTACTTCTTCTGACAAGTTTTTTGACTGTTTTTAAGATTATATCATGCTTATCAACTATCGAGCTCCTAACTCTCTTCCAGTCTTCTTCTGTTTTCCTTTCGAATTGCTGCGTTTCTCTCTTTACTCAATCGCCAATACAATGATCACTGCTCATCTAAACCCTCCAGTTAAATGCTTCCTCCTTTGAGCAAGGCTCTTGCGACACGATTTATACTCAGCTTATTTCTTTCTCTATGCAGCATTGAAACCCCAGATTTAACTATATGCTTAATCTTACATGTATTCCACTGGAAGAGTCTGGAGCACATTCCATTTTATCTATTACCAAACTACCTCTGAAATATACACTTAAATCCTTGCACACTTTTAAACTAGTGGAAGAGTATCTACAGACAAATATATCATGAAAGTCTTAAAAAATGAGAACACATTCTCTTAAATACTTACTTTGTAATTGAAAGCTACGGTTTAAAGTAAAACTTTTTCTGCCTAGTCTAATTAAAAATTTAATACCAAAAATAAACTTACCAATATTAGAAACAGGAGAAATATATTATTAAATCGTTCTTTCAATATTTATTAAATTCTCGTTCCATAATTTATATAATAAAAAAAAAATGTGTCATATTAAAAAATAACAAAAAAAAAAGCTAAGATCACAAAGTTTTATTGTAAAGACTAAATTCAGTATAATTTCTAAATAAGATTATAATCTTCAGGAAAATTATATTCCCATAAAACATTTTCTATTCTAAAAGTTCATTTATACATGGTTAAAACGAAAAACGTATAACATATATTTCATATAGTATATGTAGGATAATTATATAATTATTATAATTATAGTATATATATATTATAATATACTATATATACCAACTATTATTATAAAATATTATATAATATAACGAGTATAATATGATATCAGGATATTATTTATTCAATATTATATAATATATTTATTTTATATATATTATATAGGTTAAGTATATATATATATATATAGTATATATCACCAACTTCTTTAGAAATATATAACCAAGATTTATATACTGTGATTGTGACAATTATATTATACATATAATAGTATATAACTATATATATAATTATAATATATAATATAGTATATAATATATATCTAATAATTATAATAGGAATATACTATAACTCAAGAATTCGCATTTGCTGAAAGCTTGAGGTAGCAGTTTCATTCTCTTTTTTCTCTTTTTGCTTTATTGCATATGATCATATTGGAAGGATTACTATTTACTTCCCATTCTTAAAACAAGTTCTAGTATGGTTGGAAGTCCTGTCGCTTCAAAAAATTTTTTCGCTCCACCTCAAGTGACTTTGCTGCCTTATTGAATGGGTATTGTTCCCGCTCCTTTTAGAAGTAGGTCAGTCTCATATTCGCATCTGAAGTTGTGGCCTGCAACTCAAAACAAAGCTCGTCATGAAACGTGTGGATGTTTAGAATTTTTGCATTTCGTTATCTATTGGGTTCTTTTTTCCACTTCAAACAACTCTTCCTTGAAATAGGACCTTTCGTCCTAGTACCTTTTTTTCGTCGAAATTACTAAGTCACCTCTCTTTCTAAATACTATATATATTAATGTACACCTGCCTCAATTCGGAACGTCGTCAGTATCATTACTACCTCCCTTCAGAAGTGCTCCTGCGACATGATTTTCTACACATCCTCTTTGTTTCTCTATCCGACCTTTTAACGCCAGATTTAACCTCTATGCTGAATCTTATATGTACCTCACTGGTAGAGTCTGGAACACACCACTTTAATATATTGCCCAACTAACTTTGATCTGTTCACGTAAGAACTTGCACACATTAAAACGAATGAAACTAATCATTTTGAAAAATATCGAAGATCTTAAAAATGGAGAAAACTTTTTCTTGAATACATACTTTGCAATATAAAAAATCTTTATTCTAGTTCTTTTAAATAAACATATTTCTCTATAACCCAAAAAAATTTTACATTAAATTCAAATATAAAAATTATTTTTTTTGTTAAATTGTAATGCTGGAAATTTTATCAATACATCTAACTAAAACACCAATTTTTTCTGATAATAAGTAGTATATATCGTAAAAAAAAAAAAAAAAATTCAAAAAAATTTTATAGAGAAAATTTTTTTAATCGCATAAGAGCAATGCTTAAAATATTAAAAAAATATTAATCCAAAATATATCCCCGAATAATATATGTTTTTTTCAAAGTTGATTTCATACAGGTACTTGAGAACAAGCACATATAAACGGTTTGTATAGTTTAAAAACTATAATATACAATTATATTATGTAATATTATATTACATAGTATATATTATATATATATATATATATACTTGGATATTATTATAGTTTATTTATTTAATTAGTATAGTTATATTACGATCTTATTATTATGATGTATTGATATTATTAGTATTTATGAATATATACTTATATGCATATATTATTAAGACTATATTATAGATATATATATTATATATATATATATAATATAATCAGAGTATAATATACTATTTCATATACATATATATAATATATATATATATTATATATTATAATATATATTTATATATATATATATATAATATTATTTGAAAATTACACAAACTTAAATCCATTTATTAAATATCTGGGTGTTTCCAATTTCTCATATAATCATTGTTGGATCCATTGGATGATCACCATTTTTGCTTCGCTTTTTCTAACAAACCCTTCTATTATGGTTAGTATGTTCTGATAGTGTCACCTATTCTTCCAGATATAGGATTTCTTCGCGTACCAATCCTCTCGAATGCATCTATGGCCCGCTTACAGATGTTTGTTCGGCACTTTTTTGGAGTTAGCATTAACATCGTTTGTTGTTTGTGGTGCCACTCAAAAAGCGTCTCTTTGAAAGTTTTGACGTTTTTAAGATTTATCATCTTATCAACTCTCGAGCTCAACTAACTCTCTCCAGTCTCTCTTTTTCCTTCGAATTGCTGCGTTTCTCTCTTTACTCAATCGCCAATACAATGATCACTGCTCATCTAAACCCTCCAGTTAAATGCTTCCTCCTTTGAGCAAGGCTCTTGCGACACGATTTATACTCAGCTTATTTCTTTCTCTATGCAGCATTGAAACCCCAGATTTAACTATATGCTTAATCTTACATGTATTCCACTGGAAGAGTCTGGAGCACATTCCATTTTATCTATTACCAAACTACCTCTGAAATATACACTTAAATCCTTGCACACTTTTAAACTAGTGGAAGAGTATCTACAGACAAATATATCATGAAAGTCTTAAAAAATGAGAACACATTCTCTTAAATACTTACTTTGTAATTGAAAGCTACGGTTTAAAGTAAAACTTTTTCTGCCTAGTCTAATTTTAAATAATTTCAAATACCAAAATAAACTTACAAGAAATAAAATTGTAAATTCTAACAATATTTATAAAATTCCGTTCCATAATTTATTATAATAAAAAAAATTTCATATAAAATATACAAAAAAGCTAGATCACAAAGTTTTATGGTAACTAAAGTAATTAAATAATAATTAACGGAAATTATTCCCATAAACATTTATTCTAAAGTTTCTTTTATACAGGTTAAAACGAACGAACATATATATATATAATATATATATTATTACTATATATATATATATATATTATAATAATAATAGGTATATATATATATAGTATATATATATATAATATAATATATAATATATATATATATATAGTATATAATTATATATATTATTATTATAACATATATATATTTTAATATATATAATATATATATATATATATATATTATATAATATATTATATATATATATAATATAATTAGTAATTATATATATAATTATATATATATATATATAATATATATTATAAATAAATATATATATTATTATATAATATATAAAAATTTTATATATATATATATATATATATAGATACTAATATTATATATATATATATGATATATATTATATTATATATATATATATATAGATAATATATATATTATATATATATATATATATATATATAATATACTTCGAAAAAATGGTTCTGAAACCTTTATTTTTAATTGATGCTCTTTTTGTTTTATTGTATAGTGATCATATTTGGAAGGATTACATTTACTTCTCATTCTAAACAAGCTTCTATATGGTTGGAAGTCCTGAGTCGCCTTCAAAATTTCTTCGCTCCACCTCAAGTGCTTGCTCTTTGAATGGGTATTTTTCGCTCCTTTTATAAGGTGGACAGCTTCTCCTTGATAAAGTGGCTGCTCCCTTGATAAAGTAAACATCTCCTTGATTAACAGTGTGTTGCCGTATGTTTAGGTGTGACTTTTAGGACTGTGCGGTAAAATTTTGGATAGACTGTATTAGATCTAGTGTTTGTTGCGTCTCTCACGTCAAAATCAATAATTCTCTATTCTTCGTGAGATTATTTACCTGTTTTCGTTTAGCTACTCGAATTTTTACAGTTTCCGGTAAGCCTATAGTCATAACTCCTTAGATTTTCATATAGGCTGTTCGTCAGAGAATTATCTTACGTCATCTCTTTCTTTTAGTAATTATAATAATAAGATCTTATTATAATATGTTTTAATAAATGACACTTGCTTTTTCATCGTGAACTGGCATGACATAGTTATTTATTTGTGCTCTTGTTCATTATCCTTCTTGGAATCCATTAGGTATGATTTATCCATCACTACCTCATCTACCTAGACTTAAAAATAATAGTTGTCTTTCCGTAGCGACATATCGGATTCTTATTTCATACATCATGCACTTCTATTTCTTCTTCGCTCCCTTGAGTTCCGACCTTGTTTAAGCGCCAGGATTTAATACCTCGTATTTGTCTGCTGATCTTTAAATCATGATTGTAATCCTGCTATCTTTAGGTGTGAACGGGTTACTTGGAGTTTCCGTTCTGGATACACATTTCGCAACTTAATTAAAGTATATTCGATTATCCAGACTAAGCTCTTAGATACTAGCTGTTTCACTGTACGAACTTGCACAGCATTAACAATCGAAATGAAAACTAATCATTTTGAAAAAATCGAAGATCTTAACTGAGAAATGTGGAGAAAAACTTTTCTTGATAATACATACTGATGTATTGTAATATAAAACTATTACCGTCTGTTAAAACAGTTATTCTAGAACCAAAATTTTTAAGTTTAAATTCAAAATTAAAAATATTTTTTTTAACGTAATGCTGAAATTTTATCAATACATCAACTAAAAAACCACAAATTTCGTGATATAAGGAAAGTAAAAAAAAAAAAAAAATTCAAAAAATTTTATAGAAAATTTTAATCTCAGACTGTAGTAGCTACTAAAATATAAAAATATTAATCCGAAATTATCCCCAAAATATATTTTTTCAAAGTTTGATTTTCATTCAGGTATGAGAAAAAACCTAAAAAAAAAAAGGCCAATCCCCCATATAAACGGCGTTTGATAGGTTTAAAGATACGTTTATTAATATATATATATATATATCATATAATACGATATATTACTATTATATATATACTTATATATATTTATATATATGGTATATAGATTATATATAGTTATTATTATCGATATTATATTAGGTATATATATATATATATATATATATATTTGGAATAATAAACACAAACTAATCCATTTATTAATATTCTTGGTGTTTCAATTTCTCATAATCATAGTTGGATCATTGGATGGATCACATTTCTTCGCTTTCTAAACAACCTTCTATTAGGTTAGATGTTCTGAGGCACCTTCTTCAGGATTTCTTCGCACCACTCTAAGTGCTATGTCCTTACAGGGTTTGTTCGCACTTTTTTGGAGTATGCATTACACATCTGTTGTGGTTCCACTCAAAAAGCTCTCTTTGAAAGTTTGACGTTTAAGATTTATCATCTTATCAACTCTCGAGCTCACTAACTCTCTCCAGTCTCTCTTTTTCCTTCGAATTGCTGCGTTTCTCTCTTTACTCAATCGCCAATACAATGATCACTGCTCATCTAAACCCTCCAGTTAAATGCTTCCTCCTTTGAGCAAGGCTCTTGCGACACGATTTATACTCAGCTTATTTCTTTCTCTATGCAGCATTGAAACCCCAGATTTAACTATATGCTTAATCTTACATGTATTCCACTGGAAGAGTCTGGAGCACATTCCATTTTATCTATTACCAAACTACCTCTGAAATATACACTTAAATCCTTGCACACTTTTAAACTAGTGGAAGAGTATCTACAGACAAATATATCATGAAAGTCTTAAAAAATGAGAACACATTCTCTTAAATACTTACTTTGTAATTGAAAGCTACGGTTTAAAGTAAAACTTTTTCTGCCTAGTCTAATTTTAAATAATTTCAAATACCAAAATAAACTTACAAGAAATAAAATTGTAAATTCTAACAATATTTATAAAATTCCGTTCCATAATTTATTATAATAAAAAAAATTTCATATAAAATATACAAAAAAGCTAGATCACAAAGTTTTATGGTAACTAAAGTAATTAAATAATAATTAACGGAAATTATTCCCATAAACATTTATTCTAAAGTTTCTTTTATACAGGTTAAAACGAACGAACATATATATATATATATATATATATACGTGATACTACTATATATATATATATACTATATATATATATATATATATATATATATATATCTATATATATTATATATACTTATATTATACTCTATATATATACAAATATATACAATATAAATATATATATATAAAATATATATGATATATATATATATATATATAATATATATATATATATATTATAATAATATTGATATAATATATAATATATATAATATAATAATTATAATTATATATATATTAGTATATACTATATATATATAATATATATATATTATATATAATATTATATATATATATATAATATATTATATATATATATTTATATATATATATTATATAAGTATATATATACTTACGTATATACTATATAATATATGTTATACTATATAAATATTTATATATATATATACTATAAAGTATATATATATATATATATCATATATAGTATATATTATATATAGTATACTTCGGAACTTATATTCTGAAACCTTTATTTTATGATCTCTTTTTGTTTTATTTGTATTAGTGATCATATTTTGAAAGGATTTACATTACTTCTTTCTAAACAAGCTTCTATATGGTTTTGGATAGTCCTGAGTTCGCTTTCGCCTTCAAAAATGTCTTCGACTCCCCTCAAGTGCCTTGCTCTTTGAATGAGGTATTTTTCGCCGTCCTTTATGAAGTAGCATTTCGCATCTGTTGCTGCTCTCACATAACTCTTCATGAAAGTGTTATGTTAGGATGTTGCATTTCGCTATCTATTGCTGGTTCTAAACAACTCTTCTTGAAAGTACCTTTCTCCAGTACCTTTTTTTCGTCGAATTACTACGTCACTCTCTTTATTAAATAGCTATTATAATGTACACTGCTCATCTGAACTCGTCAGTATCATACTACCTCCCTTCAGAAGTGCTCCTGCGACATGATTTTCTACACATCCTCTTTGTTTCTCTATCCGACCTTTTAACGCCAGATTTAACCTCTATGCTGAATCTTATATGTACCTCACTGGTAGAGTCTGGAACACACCACTTTAATATATTGCCCAACTAACTTTGATCTGTTCACGTAAGAACTTGCACACATTAAAACGAATGAAACTAATCATTTTGAAAAATATCGAAGATCTTAAAAATGGAGAAAACTTTTTCTTGAATACATACTTTGTAATATAAAAACTATAGTCTTAAAACATATTCTATAACCAAAATTTTAATTAAATTCAAATATAAAAATATTTTTTTTTAAACGTAATGCTGGAAATTTTATCAATACATCTAACTAAAACACAATTTCGTGATATAAAAAAAAGTAAAAAAAAAAAAAAAAATTCAAAAAATTTTATAGAAAATTTTAATCTCAGACTGTAGTAGCTACTAAAATATAAAAATATTAATCCAAATATTAAGTCAGATATATTTGGTTTCAAATCCGAATAGGGGCAAAGTATTCTCAGATGAACAACACAATGGACGTTTTTATATTTTAATAGAGTATATATCATATAGTATATATATATACTATATTATATATTAAATAATATATATAAATAAAAAAACATATATATATATTATATATATAATATATATATATATATATATATATATATATATATATATATATATATATATATATATATATATTTTTTTAAATATTATAAATTTATATTTAATATTCTTGGTGTTTCAATTTCTCATAATCATAGTTGGATCATTGGATGGATCACATTTCTTCGCTTTCTAAACAACCTTCTATTAGGTTAGATGTTCTGAGGCACCTTCTTCAGGATTTCTTCGCACCACTCTAAGTGCTATGTCCTTACAGGGTTTGTTCGCACTTTTTTGGAGTATGCATTACACATCTGTTGTGGTTCCACTCAAAAAGCTCTCTTTGAAAGTTTGACGTTTAAGATTTATCATCTTATCAACTCTCGAGCTCACTAACTCTCTCCAGTCTCTCTTTTTCCTTCGAATTGCTGCGTTTCTCTCTTTACTCAATCGCCAATACAATGATCAGCGCCTCATCGTAAAAACCCTCCAGGTTAAATGCCTTCCTCGCTTTCGCAAGGCTCGTGCGACACGATTTATACTGCAGCTTATTTGCGTTTCTCTATGCAGGCATTTGAAACCCCAGATTTTAACTATATGCTTAATTCTTACATGTATTCCACTTTGGAGTTTTCTGGGAGGCAATTTCCATTTTTATCTGCGGGCACCCTTGGTACGGCCGAGCGTGTAGCGGTCACGCACCAGGGGTCTACCCCCGGGTTCCCAGTACTCGTAGCATCTCTCGCCAGCTCTTCTGGAGCTCTTCTGCATAGGCTCTGATCGCCGGGGCGCTCTCGTCGACGGTGTCTGTAACGCGAGACAAGGTGAATGAGTTCGAGTAGTACTACTTTCTAAAGGTTCTGACATCTATCGTTTAACAAATGAATGAAAGAGTCATCTTACAGCGTGTATCATTATTGAACACTTTCGATACCTACTCGCCATGCACTTGCCAGACAGAAACATAGCGCGAGCCCTGGCTGCCTGCCAGTACTCCCTGGACGCGAATCCTACGATCTGGACTCTCAATGATCATCCACTACCTGCGAGACTCTTCGATTATTATCACGCCAATCCCTAGTACGGTCCGCTTTTTACTTATCTCTGCAATACTCACGACTGCAGAGGCTCAATGAGGCTTAATACCGCCGCCGCAATTGCCTCCGCTGCTCAGCCATCACACGTTTCTGCCGCTCCTGCCTAGCAGATCTCGATGGCACGGTGCACAGAGTCTCGGGTGTCCATGCAGCATTGACCTTGTGGTAGCATACTCCCTCATGGACATTGCGTATCTCAGCTTACCACACTCAGGAGAGCC